>PVJL010000263.1:438253-487969 GCA_004026885.1 Lyroderma lyra | reverse complement strand
AAAAAAACCCAAACGAACATCTGACAATTAAATTCATGAACTTGCCACCATGCGCTTACATTGGCAGCACTGTACAAACAACTCTGTAAGGTTTCATAACCTTAGTATATCTGTGTCTCACAGCTGTGTTTGTGTTGACGTGTGGTGGTGTCTTGCTGAGTTGCATACATTATTGTTGTATGTTTTTGTGTGCTGTCATGAGGATGTCAGAGCTTGAATTAGAGCAATGAACAAACATTAAGTTTCTCATTAAACTTGGCAAGAGCAGAAATGAAATCAGGGACATGTTAGTCCAAGTTAATGAGGATAATGCCAGGAAGAAAACACAGTGTACAAATGGATTAAACATTTTTCTGAGGGGAGCAAAAGCATCACTGATGAAGAGAGGTCAGGGTGGCCAATAACAAGCAGAACTGACAAAAACATTGCAAAAATGCATCGAATTATGTGTTAAAATCATTGGCTCATTGTGAGAAGCATAGCAGACCAAGTAAATATCAATAGAGAAACAGGAAGATCTTAACTGAAAATTTTGTCATGAGAAAGGTGTGTGCAGAAATGGTCCTGAAGTAGCTCACCAATGAAGAAAAACAAAGAGTTGAAGTTTTCCAACACCTTTTAGAGAGGCAAAATGATGTTTTATTTCTGGTGATGAAACATGAATGTACCAATACAACCCTGAAACAAAGCATCTAAGTGCACAATGGAAGTAAACCAATTCTTCACAACCAAAAATGTTTCATCACTTCAAATCAAGAGTCAAAACAGTGTTGCTAACCTTTTTTAATGTAAGAGGGATATTTCATTATGAATTTGCACCAACTGGACAAACAACTACCATGTTTACATTTTAGAAGTGCTGAAAAGGCTCCGTGAAAAGGTTAGATGAAAATGACCTTAACATTTACCCAACAACTCAGGCTCTTGCATCACAACAGTGCACCAACTCACACAGCACTGTCTGTGAGGGAGTTTTTAGCCCGTACACAAATAACTGTATTGGAACACCCTCCCTACTCACCTGAGCTGGCACCCAGTGACTGTTTTCTTTATCTGAAGATAAAGGAAATATTGAAAGAAAGACATCTTGATGACCTTCAGGACATCAAAGTTCATACAACAATAGCTCAGATGGCCATTCCAGAAAAAGAGTTCCAAAACTGCTTGAAGGGTGGACTAGGCGCTGGCATCAGTGCATAGCTTCCCAAGGGGAGTACTTCAAGGGTGACTGTAGTGATAGTCAGCAATGAGGTATGCAGCACTTCTTCTAGGATGAGTTCATGTACTTAATTGTCAGGCTTCATATTTGACCCCCTTTACCCTCTTCTACCTCTACCCCTCCCTCCTTATCCTCTGGTAACCACTAAACTGTTTTCTGTGTCTGAGCTTTTGCTTGTTTCTTCATTTTGTTCCTTCGTTGCTTTATGTATATTCCACATATGAATGAAAGCATATGGTTCTCAACTTCTGCCTTATTTCACTAAGCATGATGATCTCAAGATTCATCCATGTTGTTGCAAATGGCAATATTTCATCTTTTCTTATAGCTCAGTAATATTCCATTGTGTGTATGCACCACAGCTTCTTTATCCAGTCACCTATTGAAGGACACTGGTTTCCATGTCTTGGCTACCATGAATAATGCTGCAGTGAACATAGGGGTACATATATCTTTATGGATAAATGTTTTCAGGTTTTCTTGGTAGATACCCAGAAGAGGGATTGCTGGGTCATGTGGTGATTTTAGTCTTATTTTTTGAGGAACCTCCACACTGCCTTCCACAGTGGTTGTACCAGTTTGCACTCCCACCAGCAGTGTACCAGAGTTCCTTTTTCTCCACATCCTCTCCAGCACTTGTTATTCCTTGTCTCGTTGGTTATGGCCATTCTAACAGGTGTGAGGTGGCATCTCATTGTGGTTTTGATTTGCATTTCTCTGATAGCTAGTGAAGTTGAGCATTTTTTCATATGTCTTTTGGCCATTTGTATTTCTTCTTATACAAAGTGTCTGTTCAGGTCCTCTGCCCTTTTTTTAATTGTATTTTGTTGTTATTGTGTTGTTGAATTGTATGAGTTCTTTATATATTTTTGATATTAGCTCCTTATAGAGACACTGATTATAAATGTGAGGGGAGGCCCAAAAAACTGGAATTTATTTATAAAAATTGTATATTTATTCTTCCATGTTTAAAGTTCAGTGACCTTCAAGGTACTCTCCGTTTGATGCAGTACATCCATTGAGATGCTTTTTCCACTGCTCAAAACAGTTTTGAACTCATTGATTTTGATGCCTTTTAGTATTTCTGCTGTTTTTTGTTTCACCTCTTCTACACTGGCAAAATGTTTCCCTTTGAGAACTTTTTTCATCTGGGGGAAGAAAAAAAAAGTCACTCAGGGTGACATCTGGTGAATAGGTAGGGTAGGGCATGGGGTCATGCCATTTTTAGTCAAAGACTGCTGAACACTCAATGCGGTGTAGGCAGATACATTGTTATGGTGGAAGAACCAGTTATTGTTTGCCCCAGCTCAGAACGTTCCTTCTCAAAACTTACAGATAAAACTTTAGATGATCATTTGACTTGGAGGAACAAATTCTGAAAGCACAATCCCTCTCACATCAAAGGCAAATAATTCCAGGAAGTTTTGGTCCCCCTCAGATCTTCTCTCATTCAGGTGGTTGCTTCTTTGTTTTCTTGATGGTTTCTTTTGCTGTGCAGAAGTTTTTCAGTTTGATATAGTCCCATTCATTTATTTTTACTTTTCTTCCCTTGCCTTTGAGGTCAGATTTATAAAATCCTCTCTAAACCAACATCCATAATTTTAGTACCTATACTTTCTTCTATGCAATTTATTGTCTCAGGTCTTATATTTAGGTCTTTGATTCATTTTGAATTAATTTTGGTGCATGGTGATTCATTCTTTTGAATGTGGCTTTCCAATTTTCCCAGCATCATTTATTGAAGAGGTTTTCTTTTCTCTGTTGCATGTTTTGGCTCCTTTGTTAAAAATTATCTGCCTGTATATATGTGGGTTTATTTCTGAGGTTTCAATTCTATTCCATTGGTATGTGTACTGTTTTCCTGCCAATACTGTGCTGTTTTGATTA
This sequence comes from Lyroderma lyra, assembly GCA_004026885.1. Lineage (NCBI taxonomy): Eukaryota > Metazoa > Chordata > Mammalia > Chiroptera > Megadermatidae > Lyroderma > Lyroderma lyra. The sequence goes on along the minus strand of PVJL010000263.1, from coordinate 484,863 downwards.
TTGTCACTTGGTAGTATAAATTGAAGTGAGGGAATATGATACCTCCAGCCTTGTTCTTTTTTCATGGGATTGCTTTGGCTCTATTCAGGGTTTTTTTGTGATTCCATACAAATCTGATGATTTTTTATTCTATTTCTTTAAAAAAATGTCATTAGTATTTTGATAGGGATTGCATTAAATCTGTATATCGCTTTGGGTAATGTGGCCATTTTAACTATGTTGATTATTCTAATCCATGAATACAGATAATTCTCCATTTCTTTTGGTCATCTTTAATTTCTTTTAATAATGTCTTATGGTTTTTAATGTATAGATCCTTCATGTCCCTTGTTGAGTTTATTCCTAGGAATTTTATTCTTTTTGATGCAATTGCAAAAGCAATTGTTTTTTAATATTTTTCTGAAATTTCATTATTAGTATATAGGAACAATGGATTTTTTTTACATTGATTTTGTATCTTGCAACTTTACTGCACTTATTTATTGTTTTTAATAGTTTTTTGGTGGAGTGTTTAGGTTTTTCTATATAAAGAATCATTTCACCTGCAAAAATTGACAGTTTAACTTTTTCATTCCCAATTTGGATGCCTTTTATTTCTTTCTCTTGCCTGATTGTTCTGGCTAAGACTTCCAATATTATGTTGAATATCAGTGGTGTGAGGGCATATCTTTGTCTTTTTCCTGATCTTAGAGGAAAATCTTAGTTTTTTAACCATTCAGTATGACATTAGCTGAGGGGTTGTCATATACAGCCTTTATTATGTTGAGGTAATTTTCTTCTATACCCATTTAATTAAATGTTTTAATTATAAAAGGATGTCGTATGTTATCAAATGCTTTTTCTGTTATCTATTGATCTGTTTGGTGGTTGTGCTCCTCTCTGTAAACATCATTGTTCTTTTGTACTCTTTATTGATGAGAAGGACATTTTAAAACATGCTTAAAAAATAGAATTACTACCTTAAAATCTGAGCTTTCCTGTGTTCCCCATTTAGAACAAATGTGGTTGCCATGACACTTCCCATGTAACACCATTCAATATCCCTACCCGCACTGTAATTTAGTAAGTGATCGTTCAGTCACCTCAAGTCCAAATGCACATGGCCTCCCCGCTTACATTCCAGTAGTAACTGTTATCTTTATAGTTCACAAGTCTTGCCCTCCTTTTATTATCTGGGGCAATCTGTGATGCCTGTGGGTTGGGCAGTTGCATATTCAGTGGCTCCTTCGCCTCCCTGGTGCAGGATTGCTGGTCCAACACCAGCGTGCTGGCACCCGTAAATGATTTTTCTCTTGTCACTTTCACCTTACTGGTCCCGAGGCTTTAGTACCAGCCTGTTATGGGAGGAGCAGCTTACCTCATGGTAGATTTGGGTCTATAATAAGAAGTAAGAGGTAGCAGCAGCTCCCATGTCCTCTGAATAGGTCTTTAGCCCAGTACAGAGGCTCTGTTAACACCAATGTCCTTGGCCTCTTTTTGAAGAGGCATCTTTACATTTTACCAGGAAGTTCATTGACAAGTTTCTTTAAAGAGTAAGACTGATGCATTCACACTGTGATTTTAGATGCTTTTGTTCATATGTTTTTTTGCTCTACCCTAAAAACCTTTGTTTTGTTTTGTTTTTTGATTTGGATTAATTACTTCTCCCAGTATTTCCAAAGTACATGGCTTCTATCACAGCACTTTCTCCATGCTGTCTATGTAACTTATATTAATGGAGCTTTCCATTCTGGCTTGATAAGCTTCTGGAACAAACGAGTGGTGTCCTACTTGTCTGTACCTCCCTAGAGGTTATTCCAGTGCCTTACATCTGGGGATGTTCAGTAAGTAATTATTAATAATTTGCAAAATATGTTTACTTGCCCCAAACTTTTGGTAATGCTTTTATAGCATCCAGTTTCCTTGAATCTACAAAGGACACATCATTTCTCCCAGGGGAACCCTGGAGACACTTAATGTGCATTAGCATGCCCTCTGTGCCCTGGCACCTGCTTTGCCCCCTGGCCTATCACGTGGCCTTTGTGCTTGTTGGTCACATATATTGTTTTGTGAAAGAGCAAAATTATTTTCCGTGGTCATAGTAGGAACTGGAATGCTATTAGATGGTTTACGTCTGGTGTGCAGGAATGCTTAAATATACCCTTGACATCCTGTGATATTCCCAAGGGTTGCTCAGCACCAGGAACAAAGGCATGTGAAGAAAGTTCTATTCTTTTGTAAAAAGCTGGGTTTGTACTGATAATATAATATAGAAAGCTCTTGTAAATTGGGCCAGGGCACGTGGCTCAGGCCCAAAGCCCACATTGGGCTTTTGCTTCATATTTTACCACCTGGGGATCCTGAGGATATTACTCATGTAGGCCATGTGGAGAAGTGTAGGGAGGGCCAAAGACGTTTTATTCTCCTGCTGTTTCCTCCCTTCCCCTCACAGTAGATGTAGTAGCAGAATGTGGGGAGAAGGGGTTGCTGAAGAACCAAAGCAACCAAGTTTCTGTTCCTACTTTCTCAAGTAATGTCCAAGGAAATAAATTTTAGCCCAGTTTTTTCCTTTTTTCATTGCCTTCTTATCCCAACTGTTCCACTAAAGCATTTTTTTAATGACCAATAGGTCTAGTGTTTAACATCTACTAGATAAAATTAATTTTCACCTTATCACTTATGTTTGCTTAAGGTCTCGGAGTCTGCAAAAAGAAGTAAATCTGAACTATCCTTGGTTTTAGTTTTGTTTTTAATTGGAAAAACAAATTTAGTCTTTATAGGAGGCAGTAGGAAGTTCTATAATTCTGTCTCATGTCTAGTCTATAGTCTGTGACAGATTTCTAAGTTCTTTTAAAAGAAAATCCAATTCTGGTGGATAACATCAGTGCATAAAAACTAAGAAAACCTTAGGCTTGGAGGCTGAAGCAGAAACTGGTTAAGGAAATATCATTATTATGATTCCAAGCATATATGAATTTTGTAAGGTATAAAGAAGCAGTTTATGAAAGATGTTATATTTTAAGCCTGGAAATGTGGGTGGACTGCCATCTTGACTAGATTTAAAATTAACTACAGTCTTGAAGCTTTAACTTGCATATATAATGTGGGAGATGTGTACAGAAATAGATACAACAGATGTTGGACTTTTATCTATTTGTATGGCAACTTTGTGGCACATAGAAAGAATTATTTGTTATAATATCAAGCAAAGGACTAGTGAATGAAATATAGGGGAGGGGGAGTTGCTGATCAAGAATTGAAACAATGAAGTTGGCTATCATTCCCCTAGGTTCTTGTTATCAACCTTAATTAGTTTGATTTGATGTTCAGCATAGAAGGCATCCACCAACTTGATGTACGTTGGATGCAAGCACACAAAGATGGGCTTGGCACTTGTCTAAGGCTTTGTTAGCTTCATGAATTCCATGTGCTAGGCTGTTGTGGATGAGGGTAGTCTTCAGCACCTCTTGTAATGTAGTATTAATGTGCATTATACCTCTGGCATAAATGTCTTCCTGGGCCATGGCGGCGGGTTACTGGATAGAGGAGAATCTTTAATGCCCTCCAGCCTCTGCCTCTGCACTACTCCACAGTAGCAGTGAAAGAGTATATAATACTTTTAAAATATCAAGAAAATATCGTAATTGATTTTACATAATATTTTGATAAAAGTTTACAAATTTACTAATTTACAAATTTACTAATATAAATAATCAAGTATTATGAATTGGTATTATGTATTAATATTTGTGGGCAGATCAGAATATAATAATTATAATACTATGAGTATAAAATTACTCAGATAATTGGAATTAATTAGAATAGGCTTATAACCTTTAAAAATTCTGGGACTTGTTAACATGAATTACATGAATTATAAATGTGTGATAAGTTAAACAATTAAAGTTAAAATTATGTCAATTGTCTATATCACAACCTTCTGTTTTATTGAACAATCTTTAATTTGGTTTTACAAATGGGGAAAATATATGGAATACATTTAGTATTGTTAATATGGTTTATTATCTTTTTGGTATTTGAAAATACAGCCCAATTCAGTACTAAATTATCTGTTAAAAACCCCATTTTTACTTGATTACAGGACAATTCAATACTTAGATTTACAGCCTTACTGATACAGGTCATTTTCTCTGTGAAGTTGAAAGGTTGCCTGTGTGAGAGTGTATATCCCTGAAGTTCCACCAATTTTGTCAACACCACTGTGCCTTTGGAGAATGACTCTTAGAATTATATGGTTTCTTACAGTGTTTGCTCTACTTGTTTTGTTTCTGTTTGAGGAATCTGTTCAGTGACACGTTTGTTAGATCAGCTGGCCTTCGGTACTGCAGTGAATACAAAGTCATGCAAACAGATGGAGAAATTTAATTTTAAGTTAGGAAAGGGTTCCATAGCAACATCAGAGTGAAATATATGTCTGGTCACATTTATTGGGGTATTGTTGTTACAAACCAAACATATGCATAAGCGTGATCTGCAGAGGGACATTTAAAATTCATACTGCTCATCTAATTTCTTAATTTTTTCTCCCTTTTTAAATGGAGAATATTTTTTACTTTATTTAAGAAATATTTAGTGTGTGTTTGTGTATATATGTGTGTACTTAGCAAGTCAGATGGGTTTTGACAAGCTTTAATAAACTCTATTTGCTACATCAAGTCACATTAAAAAATGTTTTCTCATATTTTTGTGAATAGAAATTAATTGTTCAGAGGCCATGTTTCAGGGTTTAGATTATATATATATATTCAATAGCAGTGAGCACGGTGTGAAAGCATGATTCCATGTGTCCTAGGCTGCTGCTGGAAGAGCTGGTGCTAAATATACCACAGTGGGATCTAGGCAGAACATCAGAAGCTTGGTGAGGAGCATGATGAAAACAACAATCCAGTTAAGCCCCCTCTATCCGCAAAATAGTCAGTCTCAAAGCTCAATAACGAGTGTGTTTTTAGTGAGTGTGTTTTCATCAAAGTGTATACAGTGATGATTAAAAGGTGTAATAGTGATGCTAAGGCACGAGAACATACTGATCTACTTCCCAAACATAGGGAAAAAAACTCAACCATATAGAATATTAGTGTTTGGGTCTTTCTTATATAATTGTTTGGCATCTTTTTTATATCATTGCTCAACAATCACATTGTATAATTTACATGGTAACTTTTAGAGATGAAAACATTTCACTGGATTTTCATATTTCCCAAACATTTTGGGTAAATGAATATGACACTGTACATTTGTATAAGCACTTTTTTTACTTTTCAAAATATTTTAATTTACAAAATATGATCTTCTTTAACTCTTTTTTTTATAATCTCTTTTAGATATATAAGAAAAGAAAGTTGAAATTAGAGACCAGGTCATGTTTTATAAAAACATTAAATATGAAAACTTCCAGTAAACTCCCAAAGTCTAGCTTAGCTTTGCTTGTGAAATACCTTCCCAAATCTCCTATAGCTTTGCAGTATAGATAATTGTATTACTGAGCAAACAATGAATTCATTTAAAGAAATCTTAGTGCATACTATAGGAGCTCTATTGATAGAACCTCAGTTCAATTTTGGAATTAATCAGTCTTAAAAGCTCAGATGTTTTGTAAGACGCTACATAATAAGTCAAATAACTTCTTTAAGCTTAAATCATATATATATAAATTCAAAATAAAATGGTATGTGTATATTTTCTGTCTAATATGACTATTCAATTTCATGTGCTAAAAAGATGAACCTTGAGTTTTAGCAGGATAGTATTTCCAGGCAATTGCTGTGTAGGTATAGTGGACAAAATATTTGATTGGGGTCAAGTAGGCACCTTCTTTATGGGCATCTTTGATGTTATAGTCTGTGTGAGTTCCATCACCATTGTTGATCGAGAAAGCCACTTTGACTTTCCTATTTCCTATTCTAGTTAAACTAGCTTACTGCCACAAAATTGAGTAAATGTTATTTTAACATTTGGGATTATGTATATGACATCTGCCCCAAAATCATTTCAATAGTTCCTTCTTATTTGTCTTTGGATACAGTTGTTCCAAGGTATAAAAATAATATGGAAGGTAATACATTCTGATCTAAGATAGTGAAATCTTTAGCCTTTTGTCCCAGGTTTACGTAATAATCTCCCAGGCTTCATGCTAAGACTGTCAGAATATGTATTTATTTTTTTGTTTTTCAATTACAGTTGAAATACAATATTATATTAGTATCAGGTGTACAAACTAGCGATTAGATATTTATATAACTTACAAAGTTATCACCTTGATAAATGTGGTACCCATCTGACACCCGTCGTTCCTACAATATTATTGGCTATATTCCCTATGCTGTACTTTATATCCCCATGACTGTTCGTACATCTTAATTCCTTCCACTTTTCATCCGTCCTCCAACCCTCCTCCCATCTGGTAACCATCACTTTTTATCTGTGAGTCTCCTTTTTGTTTGTTCGGGGGTTTTTTATTATTGTACTTTAGATTCCAAATGTAAGTGAGATCATATGATATTTGCCTTTCTCTGCCTGACTCATTTCACTTAGCATAATACCCTCTAGGTCCATCCATGTTATCACAAGATCTCGTTCTTTTTTATGGCTGAGTAACATTCCATTGTGTATACATGTACCACAGCTTCTTTATCCAGTTCTCTATTGACAGACACTTAGGTTGTTTCTGTATCTAATAAGAGGTTAATATCCAAAATATATAAGGAACTCATAAAACTTAACACCAAACAAACAAAAAAACAAAACAACTCTGATTAAAGAATGAGCAGAGAACCTGAATAGACATTCCTTCTCAGAGGACCTACATATGTCCAAGAGACATGTGAAAAGATGCTCAACGTCACTAATTATCAGAGAAATGCAAATCAAAACCACAGTGAGATATCACCACACACCTGTTAGAATGGCTATCATCAATAAATCAACGAACAGCAAGTGTTGGAGAGGATCTAAAGAAAAGGGAACCCTTATGAACTGTTGGTAGTATTGTAAATTGGTACGGTCACTGTGGAAAACAGTATTTTAAGTTTTAATTAAAAAATTAAAATAGAACTACCATATGACCCAGCAATTCCATTTCTGGGTATTTATCCAAAGAAATCTAAAACACTAATTTGAAAAGATATATGCATCCCTATGTTCACTGCAGCATTATTTACAATAGCCAAGAAATGGAAGCTTCCTAAGTGTCCGTTGATAGGTGAATAGATAAAGAAATAGTGATAAATGTATACAATAAAATTCTATTCAGCCATAAAAATAAAGGAAATGGAGCTAAGATTTGAATTTAGGTTATCTGACTGGAGCTGGTCTTTCATCTCTGCGATACACTGGCAAACCTCTGTTTAGGAAACACATATATTCATATATAACTTTTAAAAATAAGTAGTCAGAATATGTAATTTCACAAGCCATTTACATTAGTGACTTAATGACAGTGTTATAAAAAAAACTGACCCCCCAAAAATGAAATTTATTTATTAAAAAATGTGTATTTATTCTAACACATTTTAACTTCAGTCACCTTCAAAGTACTTTCTGTTTGGCAATACACCTAATGAGATGTTTTTTTCCACTGCTCAAAACAGTTTTGAACGCATCAATTTTGATGCCTTTTAGTACTTCCGTCGTTTTTTGTTTCACCTCTTCCATATTGGCAAAATGTTTCCCTTTGAGGAGTTTGTTCATCCGAGGAAACAGAAAATAGTTGATTGGAGTGAGATCGGGTGAATAGGGAGGGCAGAGCATGGGTGTCATGCCAATTTTTGGTCAAAGACTGCTGAACACTCAGTGCGGTCTGGGCCAGTACATTGTTGTGCCGAATGTTGTTCTCGTAAGTCACCCATCATGAAATGGGCAAATGTGTTAAAAGAGTCTCCACAAAAGTTCACTGAAGTCCAATACAACCTCTCACAACAACGCCAACTGGCATACTAATGCAGATGGGTTCCTAGAACACTCACCTAGTGAGGGAAGACTGTATTACAAGGGGCCCACCCTCCAGAAGAAAATTTCTATTTTTGGGGGGGTCCTCCCTCATATATATAATTATCTAAAATATACCTCTATCTATTCTTTTGATAACCAGAGTATGAGACAAAATCATGAGTCTGATACATATTATGCTTCAAACCTTTGTATGTTACTTAAATATCCAACAACGAAAAACACGTTTTTAGCCACCTCTCCCAAAAGTCCCACAAATAAGCAAAAAAAGTATGCTTTCACAAAGAAAACTAAATTGCCTCTGAATTGGGCAAATAAGATATTTAAATTTGAAGCACTTACAAACTTTTGTAGTACTTTTTAAATTCAGAACCTCAGTATTCAGGTTTTTTGTATCTGTAACCAAGAAGGATATGCTTTTTGTATGATTTAGCTCTTTGATTTTTCATTCTGAATATGTATTTGCATACAGAAAGGAAGAATAAATGAAAATTTATATGCTACAAACCATTTTTATGTTATCTCATTTGATCCTAAAGACAGTTCTGTGAGGTACATAGGACACTGATGAGAATCCTAACATTTGAGAGGTTGAGATACAGGGAAATACAATGCTTTAGAGCTGGCCTTGCATGAAGTACGTGGTGAAAAGCTGTGGCAAAGATGGCTTCCACATCCAAGTGTGGTTCTATCCCTTTCATGTCATCTCGATCAACAAGCTGTTGTTCTGTGCTGGGGCTGACAGATCCCAGACACATATGAGGGATGCCTTTGGAAAGCCCCAGGGCACAGTGGCCAGGGTCCATATTGGCCAAGTCATCATGTCCATCTGTGCCAAGCTGCAGAATAAGGAGCATGTGATTGAGGCTCTACGTAGGGCCAAGTTCAAGTCTCCTTGCCACTGGAAGATCAACAGCTCCAAGGAGTGGGGCTTTGCTATTAATGCAGATGAGTTTGAACACCTGGTGGCTAAAAAGTGGCTCATCTCAGATGCTATGGAGTCAGACACATCCCTAATCATGGCCCCCTGGACAAATGGTGGGCCCTGCACTCTTGAATTCTGGTGCCACCCCCTTCCTTACACCCACCAATAAACTATACTTCCTGTCAGAAGAAAAAAAATGAGCTGGCCTTGCAATCAGTCAGCCTCATTTTACATCCAGTTCTACCACAGTTTCTTTAAAATACAGAAAATCTTTAAATCTTTAAAATGTAGATAACACTTCTTCTCTTGACTATAAGGATTAAATAAAATAATATATATTAAATGCTAAGTTATCAGGTAGTCACCACGACATTGTGTGTAGGTCTCAGGTACACAATTACTACTTTCAGCTCAGGGTGAGCTAGGGACTGGCTTCTTTCACTTAGCATAATGTTTTCAAGGTTCATTCATGTTGCAACATGGATCAGCTATGTGACTACATAATATACCGTTGTGTAGATTACCACATTTTGTTTAGTAATTCATTAGTTGATGGATACTTGGGTTGATTTCATTTTAGCTATGATGAATAATGCTCCTCTGAGCATTTGTGGACAGGGTTTTGTGTAGACATATGTTTTCAGTTATCTTGGATCTGTATCTAAGAGTAGAATTGCTGGGTCACATTTTATGTTTAACATTTTTGAAGAATAGCCACACTATTTATGAAAGTGGCCTGCCTCATCATTTTATCATCCTACCAGCAATATATGGGGTTTCTAATTTCTCTTATGTCTGTACTTTTATTACAGCCATACAAATAGGTGTAAAATGCTATCTAATTGCAGATTTGTTCCCTAATGATTAATGATGGTGAAAGTCTTTTCATGTGTTTGTTGCCATTTGTGTAACTTTGATGGAAAAATATCTATTCAAATCCTTTGCCCATTTAAAAAAATGCATTTATTCAAACATTTAGATTTACCGAAAAATTGCTAAGATAGTTAAGAGAATTATCTTAAATATCACATGTAGTTTCCCTTATTATTAACAACTCACATTAGTATGGTACATATGTTACAATTAATGAACTAGTCTTAATACACTATTATTAACTTTATACTTATTTAGATTTCTCTGGATTTTTATGCAATGTTGCTTTTTTGTTTCAGGATCCTATGGAGAATGCCACACTACATTTAGTTGTCACATTTCTTTAGGCTTTCTTGACTGTGATGGTTTCTTAGACTTTACTTGTTTTTCATGACTTTGACAATTTTGAGAAGTAGTGGTCAGAAATTTTATAAAATGTTATTCTACTGAGATTTGTTCAATATTTTCTCACGATTAGACTGGAGTTATGGTTTTTGGGTAGGAAGACCACAGTGCTAGAGTACCATATTTATAACATCATATCAAGGATATATACTATCAACATGACTTATTGCTGTTAATGTTGACCTTCATCACCTGAATAAAGTAGAGTTGGTCAGGTTTCTCCAGTATAAAGTGCCTCTTTCCCCACCCTTTCCTATTCTACCCTTTGGAATGAAGTTAATATGAACAGCTCATATTTAAAAAGTAGGGAGGTAGGCTCTACCTCCTTGAGGGTGGAGTATCTACATAAATTACTTGGAGTTCTTCTGCCCAAGAAATTTGTCTCTTTATATTCATTTTAAAATGTATTAAATTATTTTTATTGATATGCACTCAAGGATATTTATTTTGTACTTTGGATTATAATCCAATACTACTTTGTTTATCTTACTTCTCAAATTACTCCTGTTTTGGCTATTGGGAGCTTTTTCAATTGGTTCCTGTATCCCTTTGATGCTCGTATATTTATCATGGTGGGATTTCTAAGCACTTTCTTACTTTCTGTTACCACTAGGTCCTCCAGGCTCATCTTGTGTATTCCTGCCCCAGTGCTAGAATCAGCCATTTTCCAAGGAGCCCTGGTTCCTTTTATTATATAATGGCATTAGAAGACAAGATTTGGTCTCTGGGTGTGCTCATTGCTACTAGGGTGTCATTGCCTCTAGGCTTTTTCAGCTGACAGCAAGGAAATATGTAGGCACATAATAACCTGGATTATACACATATCTATAAATATTCCTATATATAACCACCTGTATCTACATTAAGCTAAACATGACTTCATACTAATGTTTCTATTACCACGTGGATCTAATCCATTACTATGTGTAAATGGATTATTCTATTCTCTTCCCTTTGTTTATCTATAAATTCACTCTTAACAGTGAAAAACATGGCTTCTGTCATTAGTCGTCCATTTACTTAATTATCCAACTCCAGTATATATGCAGAGAAGTATTAGAATTGTGAATCCTTGTTCCCATGGAATATAACTAAATGATGTTTTAAAATTTGCATACAGTAAGATTCACTCTTTATAAAGTTCAATGGGTTTTGACAAATGCATAATGTCATGTATCCTGTTACAATTACAGTATCATACAGAATGGCTTTACTACCCTAAAAAGTTTCATGTACTTCACTCATTCAACCTTTTCTCTCTTCTTCCCAAACCCCTGATATTCACTGATCTTTTCGTCTCTATAGTATTGCCTTTAGAGAATGTCACATAACTGGAATGTGTGTAGCCTCTTCAGACTGGCTTCTTTGACTTGGCAATATTCATTTAAGATTTATCCATATCTTTTCATGGCTTGATAGTTTATTTATTTTGATCACTGAATATGATTCCATTGTATAGAATTTCCTTATCTATTCATATTGAAGGACATTTTGGTTGTTTCCATTTTTTGGTGGTTATTAGCAAAGCTGTTATAAACATTTGTATGTAGGTTTTTATGTTAACATAACTTTTCAGCTCAACTGGATAAATATCTAGGAGCATGCTTGCTGAATCACACAGTACAACTATGTTTAGCCTTGTAAAAGCCTGCCAAACTGTCTTCCAACGTGGCTGTACCATTTTGCATTTCCATCAGCAATAATGAGTGACTATTGCTCTGCATCTTCACCAACAGTTAGTATTGTCCACTTTTTGGATTTTAGCCATTCTAACAGATCTATCTGGCTTCTCATTGTAATATTAGTTTGCAATTTTCTAATTATAAATAATGTTGAGCATCTTTTCATTTGCCTACTTTCCATCTGTGTATTTTCTTCATTGAGGTGTTTGGTCATTCTTTTGCCCATTTTAAAATGAGGTTACTTTTTTTCATTGAGTTGTAAGAGTTATTTATATAGTCTAGATGTTAACACCCTTGTCAGATATATGATTTACAAATATTTTTTCCTATTCTGTGAGTGGTCTTTTCACTTTTTAAATTATGTCATTTGAAGCACAAGCATTTTTACTTAAGATAAATTCCAATTTTCCATTTTTTCTTTTGTCACTTGTGTTTTGGTATCATATCTGAGAAACTTTTCTAATCCATATTTTATTCTAATAGTTTTATAGTTTTAGCTTGTACATTTAGGTCTATTATCCATTTTGAGTTAATTTTTGTATGTGGTTTGAAGTAGGGGTCCAACTCCATTCTATTGCAGTGCATATATTCACTTACTTCAGCACCATTTTTAAAAAAAACGATTCTTTCCCCATTGAATTGTTCTAGCACCCTTGCTCAAAGTCAATTGATCATGAATGTAAGGGTTTATTTCTGGACTTTCAATTCTGTTTCATTAATTAATATGTTTGTCTTCATGCCAGTATCACACTATCTTGATTATTGCAGCTTGGTAGTGAGTTTTGAAATCAGGAAATATGAGTCCTTCACCTTTGTTCTGCTTTATAAAGATTGTTTTGGCTATTCTGTGTCCCTTGCATTTGCATGTGAATTTCAGCTTTAGAAATATTTCAATCTTTGAAAATTATTTTCTAATTATTTTCTCTTCCTTCTACCCTTCCATGTAGTGTTAATGTGTGTTTTCTCCTGCCTTTTCTTCCCCAATCACTTACCTGGGCCCCTTTCTCAGGACCAATCAGCTAGCTGTTAATTAATTCTATTGGAAGTATCAACTGATTAAACTTGGGCCATGCAAATATTTTAGCTGGGGAGGATATGTTTATAGTGATCTTAGGCTTTTTCCATCCCCACCTCTCTTTCTTTAGTTAATTGACAAGTTCTGTAGCCCTCCACTTATCCCAATATCATTTTAATCCAATCTCTTTGTACATTTCTGTCGATTCCACTCCCCTCAAATATGCTGCTGAAATTATTTTCCCATCTTCCATACATTAGGGACAGATTAGTTATCCACAATATAATTGTGGTAATATTATTTTTCCTGCTTAAAAACATTTTGAAACATAGATGAATCTCAGAAACATTCTATTGAGTGAGAGAAGCCTCACACAAAGGAATACCTATTGGATGACTGCATTTTCATAAAGTTTAAACACAGACCAAGCTAATCTTTGGGAATAAAATTCAGAACCTTGGTTGCCACTGGAGGATGGAGAGGGGAATAGACTTGAATGAGACAAGAGGGGGGTATTCTAGGGTGATGCAAGTGTTCTATGTCTTGATTTGGGTCCTTTGTTACATGGGTGCAGACTTTTGTCACAAGTCATTGAATTGGACAATGAAGATCAGTGCATTTTCTGTATAGAATTATACCTTATTTTTTTAAGTGCAAAATAAAATACAAACTTTTGGTGGCTCCCCATTGTCTTCAGCTCAATACCTTAATGTGTCATTTAGGAACTTTGAAAATCTGACATCTACATAACTTTCCAAGTTTCTCTTCTTATTTCCTTTCCATGCCCTGTGATCCAGCAAAATAGACTTCTCTCTCTTCTTCACATGCACCATGTTTACCACCTCTGTGTATTTACTCTTACTGGTCCCTCAATCAAGAATGTCTTCTAATTGTGCATTGCGAATCACCACGTGTCAAAATGATCTTCCCTCTAATTCCATATCAAAAGCTACCCTCCTTCCGTAAACTCCTACTTGGTAGCATTTTGTATTTCTGTTATGGCACTCTTGATTTTCCCCTGATTTTATTGTAATAATTTATATTACTATGTTTGTATAGTATTTACAATGTGCCTGGTACTGTTTATGAACATCCTATTCCCACTTCAGTCCATAAATTCCATTAAAGGCAAGACTTACATTTGCTTAATTTCTATCACCCATAGGACCTAGTTAAGCATTAAATGGATAGATGTATAGATGGATGGATGGATGGATGGATGGATGGATGGATGTATTGGAAGATATAGGACAGTGGGGAATATTGGGGAGGGGTAGACATATCAGCATCTTTCAAACCTCTAACATAGCTTGTGTCCTACTTGTAAGGTATAATGAATGAGATGAAATATGACAAGCAATAAGTAAAATTTTGGTAGTTGTCAGCCAAGTCCTGAGCTTAGAAACATATCCATGCAAATCTGAAAAACATGACAGTTCCTGGAATGATTTTTAAACAGTTTTGTGAAGTCATTTAAGTCTTTTCCTTCATTACAATCCCCCACCTTCTAGGAGTTTTATGATGTCCTCATTCTGGAAGTACCTTCAGACTTTGTCCTCGGGCAGTAATTCCCAACTAAGGCATCTGGCACATTGATGTGCCCAGAGGCAGTACTAAGTTGGTTTTGCTAATAGGGTAAACAAGCTCTCCTTGACAGGAGAGAATGATTTACACTATTCAGGGAGTAGATGAAGCTGAAGCCAGTGAAGATCTGGCAGTTATGCAGTCATGGGACATGAAAACCTGGCCCATGCTCAGGAGATTCAAGCTTTCGGGAGCGGCCAGTGCATTATGGGTCATGGTAATCTGTATGTAATTGTGAACTCAATTTCACTTGACATTGGCAAAGCTTCCATATTAAACTTAACAAACTAAAGCCAACATCTTCCTCCTCACCCTTTAAAAAAATTCTTTCATAGAGAAATTCTGGGAAGGTGGCAGGAACTTTCAAACCCTTAAAAATAAAGTATAGCCAAAGAACATTTGTTGTCGAGGGGAATATTTTTTATTTTTACCATTAACTTATGAACATTTCATTTATAAGAGTCCTTCCTGAGATTTTACATACAGTTTGTCAGGACAAGCAGTTCTTATGGATGATAGGGCTTCTCCGCCCTTCCCCACCAGACATATTCTTTGCAAGTGTCAGGGGGACCTTGATAGCCAAAGGAATAATGTTTTAGCCTCATTCCTTCCCTTCTCAAATAGGCCATCTTAGCAGGGAGAGGGGAAAACATAGCTAGAGAAATTTGAATGTTTGCTCAAAATCTCCGAGAACTGATTAGGTCAGGATACTTATGTCTGATTTAATCAATAGAGGAGGTGCTCTTCCTGAAGGCAGGAGAGAGAATACTCTCCTGCTATGAAAGAACTTAAGAATAATGAAAATCTTGAAAGAGCTTTAAAAAATGATGAAACACCCAAAGCCCAGAAAATATGCACATTATACTTACAACGTTGTTTGTAAAGTAAAGCTCCCAAATGAGACTTTTCAGTTCTCTCTTTTTCGGTCATCATTACTGGGCTAGAACGATGACTCGGCAGAATAGCATTACCTGCATTACAGCCTCAAATGCTTTCCTGACCTGGAACATTCAGCCTCCCTGGACCTATAATTCATAGTGTTGTGCATGTGATTTATAAACTTACCTAACTCAAGCCTTCTCACTCCTCTTTGGCCTAAATAGCTATATTTTGGCAGGCTGTAATAATTATTTTTAAAAAACAACCTTTTTTGCTACTCCTGGTTTAACATTTTCAGACCATCACCACGTAACATTTTGCTATTAGGCCATTTGCAAAAAGGGAGTATGCAATCATTTTCCCTCTTCACGTTAGGGATTCTGGCTGATTATTTTATACATTACATAAGCACTCGTCATCACTCTTTATTTTATATATTACTTAGGTAATATGTAAATGAGTTCTCATTATGTAAAAAATGTACTCACAACCTGTGATTATACAGATGAGAAGTTATGTTCTTCATCTCGGGTTGCCCTCACCCTCTTTATGTTTTTGCTCCTTATCGCTTCTCTGCCTTTTGGCTAAAATCAAGTGTAAATTTATGCCTCTTTCTCCCCAGAAGGAGCAACTGTTACTAATTTTGTATCTGTTCTTCTCGATCTTTTTTTACTTTTACATCGTATTTATACATTTAGAAATGCATTGTCCCTTGGCTCTTCCTTATGCATTTTAGAATTGGCATGTCAAATTTTATGGAAAAATTACACGGGATTTTGTTCAGAATTATATTGAATTTATAGATTAATTTGGAGATAATTGATATATTTAAGATAATGAGGCTTCCTATTAATGAACAGAGCTCTTTAAAATTCTTAAATGAAGTTTTATACTTTTCTACCAATGGCTTCACACACATTTTATTGTACATATTGCTTGGTATCTTGTATATTGTGTTGAATTATTTTAATTTACATTTTAAAACTATTTCTTGCTGGCAAAGAGAAATTGCTTTTTTAAGTTTTGGTCTTACAGCCAACAAAATTGCTAAAACCTCTATGAATTCTGTCATGTGTATGTAGATCTCTTGATTTCTGTACAGAAAATCATACTGTCTGTAAATATTGCTGGGTTGTGTGTTAATTTCCATTATTTTTACCTTTCATTCCTTTTTCTTACCTGACTGTTCTGACAAGGATCTCCAGTATGCTGTGGAGTAGAAGTCGTAATAATGACCATCCTTGTTCTGTTCTTGATTTTTAAAGGCAGCGGTTCTAACATGTCACTATAAATTGTTATGTTTAATGTTAGTTTTTGGTAAATTTTTCTTATCAGGCCAAAGAAGTTTCCTTCTATGTCTAGTTTTCTAAAAACTTTATCTTCGAATGAGTATTGAATTTGATTGAATATTTTCAATCAAATGGGTGTGGGAAAAGAGAACAATTCAGGGTGACTCCTAGTTTTTTTATTTGAACAAATGGGCTGTCCTCTTTACCAAAATCAGAATATTTAGAGGAGAAACATATTTCTCTCCAAGGAGGCACAAGAGTTGATCATCAATAAAATTTACCACCTTTATACTCAATCTTTAGATTATGTTCTGAGCCTCGTTGCTTTCTTCTCTTTTGAGGAGCAAAAATATTTATACATTTGCATGAAGGGAATAAAAGTAAATTTTATTTTAGTTAAAAATGAATTCTAGAACACTAACAGCTATATTTTGGCAAATCAATTTTCTCTTTGTTTTTAGTGACTTTTTAAATAAAAATATGAGATATTTTTATGCTATGGGACCATTGAAAAGTGTGTAAAGTATATGTTTTACTAAAAGAAAGTACATGTAAGTAAATATGTGCATCATTAATGACCATTTCTCTATCTAAGCATTGCTCCCAAAAGTGACTCATATTTACTGTTGGTACCTATCAAAACACTGTCAGTAAAACTTTCACCAACATATAAAATTATTTCTGTTTGTGATTTTTTATAGTAACTCCCAAAAATGTCACATGAAAAGTCTATTTCCTCTATAGAACTGTAAATATGAAAACATACCACAGGCGGAGCAGCCTTTCCGACATTCAGGCAAACCTGATATGCTGTATTTGCTTCCTTCAGAGTTCTGATAATGGTGACCAGGTGTCATGTTTGAAGCAAAATTCCCTTTGACTTTAACACAGAGCACTGTTCTGTACCTCTTTGATTGGATTATGCATAAAATTTATATGTATGACACTCAGTGGAGATTAGGTAATTAAGATGCTCTTAATATTGCAGAGGAAACAGTACAGTTTTCATTATTTTAATGGACTGGTGGACTCCAGGGATTTGATATAAGATGTAATGTCTTGCCTTCTAAGTTAGCAAAATTCACAATTTTCACTATTTGGCAACCTACATTTGCAAACTTTGATGATCTGTGTAGAAAGATGTAGTCTTAGATAAATCTTAGAGGACAGACCATTCTTACAAATGATAACAATGATTCATGTAATGGTGGCTTTATTATTAGTGCCACTCAAACACTAATGACTCCACACCCAGGGAGTGAGTGGTCTTTTAATCTCTGCTTTGAGAGGGGTCCCTGAGGCCCTGAGGCACTTCCAGGGCTGTGACACAGCTGTCTATGCTTTCTGTATTGTCTTTTAGGGGCCTCACTATGGATGACTAATAGGTCCGTGCAATCCAATAATTACACTGTAGTGTTTGCACTGAAAAATACAAAAAGACAAACATTTTCTTTTGCTAAACTCATATTCCATTTTGTTCCAAAAATAACCTTAGCTAGCTTATTAAAAAAAACAAAAATGTATGACCTGATCTTTAATGTTGAGGTACAATTTCTATTTCATCTGTGTAAATCTTTAAATGATTGGTTAAGTCTGTCATATTAATAGTAAGTCTAGTGTCTCCTTCCACAGGTTCATCCCTTCTTCTAAGTTGTCAAAAACAAAAGTGAAGCAGCTATGAGGTCCTAGGTACTCCAATCCTAATGTCTATCCAAAATTCTGAGCTCAGTGGAGAGAGCTTTTCTCCAACCTGCTGTAGCTTCTTACAGCTACCAGCATTGCTTCCTGATCTTCCACAGTCCAGTGATAAAGCTAGTCTACCCTAGAAGGGACCTCAATGCCCTATCTCCCTGGGGAGTGGCTTGTGGCTCTTGAAGGGAGGCAATACTGTTTGCTCAATGCCACACTTGATCAAGGGTTTTAGTAAGGCATCAGTTCTGTGCTAGGCACTTTTTTAGTATACCAGGAATATAGTGGAGAATGGAGAATAAAAAATAAAATATAAACTTCGGCATGTAGCATATATCTTTTGGGGAGTCCTAATCAGTAAGGAACTGACAAGAAATCTATTTTAGATAATACCATCAAAGTAAAGATGCTACTGATAAAGTTAATTTTTATATAGGGACCCCCCCCCCCCAATGGAGGATGCCCAAGTGACCTAGCCCATGTCAAAAGTCTAAACCTAAATCAGTTTGTACTTAATAGAAGCACCTGTCAAGGAAACCTAACAAACACCAATCACAATCCTCCAACTCAGCTTAGCTATCTTACCTTACCCTAGAAAGTAGGACATACTAGCTTTATAAGGAAATCCTTATCTCCCTGCCAATCCTGCCCTGTTTTTGTATTGCCTCTTCTAAAACTCTGTAAAACTCACAAAATCGTTCATTAACAGTGCTCCACTGCTTGTGAGGCACTGTACTCCCCCAAATCCATGGAATGTTTTCCCTTCAATGAAGAACATCAAACTCCTTACTAAATTCTTCTAGTTTTGTCATTTGATAGTACCAGCTAAACTATGACAAACCACCTACTAATAGAAGATGATTCTAATTTCAAAGGTGTTAAACTGTAAACGGGGGGGGGGGGAGAGAAAGAATGAAAGAGAATGAGAGAGAGAGAGAGAGAGAGAGAGAGAGAAAGGAAAGAGATAGAGAGAGACAGAGAAGCTGAGTTACCCCAAAAGAAGATCTGAGATGAGGATTTGAGTTGAAGTAATTTATTTGAAGTGGTTCCAGGAAGCATTGACAGGGGAGTGGGCACATGAGATAGGAAAATGAAAAAGCCAATCAGGATGTAGTAATGAGCAGGTAACCTTATTACCTGTGGACAACTGGAACTCCATCTCACTGTGAGCTTTGGGAGTGGTTTGGAATATGTCTCAGTGTTGTCCCACCAAACTGGCAAGGAGGCTGGGATATTTACCTACCAACTCCTATTGGTCACTGGCTGAGGTATCAACTCAGCCAATGTGTCATCTCACCGTTCTTCAGGCCTGCCCTGCACAGAGCCCAAGCACTCCAGGGTAACACTTCAGGTGGAGAGTGACAGACACTTACATTAGAAAGCCATCAGTGTGTCTAGAAAGAGTACCGTGGAAATAGTGGAGGAACACTGACAGTGTCTATTTTAATGAGCACCTTAAAATTTTTCAATAGTAATTTTAGATAATAATAAATACTATGAAGGAAGTAAAGTGGAAGAAAGATGTGGAGGTGGGGGCAGAAATGCCATTTTAGAGAATATGGTGGGAGATGCAAGAGGTGAGAGTTTGAGAAAGTGACATTTGAGCAGAAACCTGAATATTGAGGATTGAAGCCTAGGTAGACCTGAGAGAGGGGTCTCCAGTGGAGGGACCAACTGATGTAAAGGCCCTGAGATGGCAGAAAGGTTGGTAGGTCCAGGGAACTAAAGAAGCCATTATGGGTGAAGCATAGTCAACAGTGGGGTAAATGGTGGGGAATGCCTTCAGTCAGATATACAAGGGCCCAATCATGTAGAACCTCATAGCCATAACAAGAAATTTGGGCTTTCTTTTGAATATGATGAGGAACTATTAAAGGGTTTTGAGCAGTAGGTATGATTAGTTTTTGTTTTAAGCAATCACTCTGACCTCTGTGTGGGACATGGGATATGATTAGGTTTTGGGTTAGTAATCACTCTGACCTCTGTAATAAAAGTAAAAACAGGAGATGGCTTAGGGGGCTATTGTAACAATCCAGGTGAGAGAATTTTGTGGCTTAGAACAGAGAAATAGAAATACTGCTATAAGAAATGTCCCTATGATAAAGGGGAGTGCTTCCTGTTTATGCAATAGTGGCATCCAACCATTAATAATGAAATTTTATTTATATATATATATATATATATATATATATATATATATATATATATATATCAAAGAAGACCTAAAAATAGACTGGATCATTGACCAAGAACAAGATTTAAGAATTAATAACTAAATGCTTGCTTAAAGAATAGTAGTAAGTTTAGTGACTTAAGAGTACAAAAAGTAAAAAAAGCCAAAAGGCTCAAAGCTGTAATAAAAATAAAGTGCAACCAACCTAAAATCTGGGGTCCAGTTTCTAAACCATAGAGTAACATTCAATTATTCATCAGTTCAATTGTGAAATTTCTGAAAAATAATGTGGATTGTACTTAGGTTTTGTTGCCTAGGGACTTTGGCTCACCATATAGCAACCAAAACCCAGGATCTCAAAATCATATAATGTTGTTGGAAAAGCTAATAGTTTGGGCTGTCAATTCACACAGATGATTTTAAATCACTAATTTGCATCTTCTTAAAAGCTTTCTATGCTTTTGATTATTATATTTTTGTAAATACTGTACCCATTTGGGTTACAAACAAGTGGATACAAACATACCAAATGACAGGCCCTCTACCACAAAAAGCTTCAAATTGGATTAGGCAGTGGAAAGGGGCACTTGGAGGGTGGAGGAAGCTTAAGGTTCCCTCATGGATTGCTTGCCTCAGTTATGTAAATGAGTTGGGTGGTATTAGATAACCTTTTAAATATGAGTAATTGACTATAGAAAATAAGGTCAGTAAAACCTTCAACTATAGAGAGATCATTTGAATGAAGTGGAGGTCTTGGACTGCAGACAATTCATATAGACCAGACCAGTGTCTCTATGGGGTTCCATTTGTGTGTAGATCATTTCAAATCAAATACATGGGAGAGAGGTGTTTTCAGAATTAGTGTTTTGATTAGGATAGGTATTTGAAAATATGCTTTTGTTCTTGATATTAATCTCCATCAACGAGTAGGTTTTTCTACTACTTCCAGAAAATACGAAGAGGAAAATGAATTAAGGAAAAAAGAGAGACAGTATCATTAATAGAGAGATGTTGAGTCATGATTGTCCTATGTATGAGCAGTGATCTTCCCCAGGAATGTAATTTGAGGTATCCGAGGCCACTGCAGTCAGTTTATAGCAATACCAAGATTTCTGTGCTTCAGCTAAAGGAGAAGAATAAATCTGAAAACCACTAATGAGCATTTTTTACTCCACCACTCTGGAAGAAGCTCTAAAGGGACAAAACCATGCCTGTATCTTTGGAGACTTCTGTGTGAAATAAGTAGCTAAGCACTTTGTGAATCTAAAGGATGAAAGAGAGATCAAAATAGTTAAATCTGGGATTTCCTTGAGCAGTCTCAAAATTGCTTTCCCTTATTTGGCAGCCAGCCAAGTCTCTTTTCTTTGCAGTGAAAACGCAAAAAAAAAAAAAAAAATTAAAAAAAAATTAAAAAAAAAGCTGGAGGAACAGATTCTTGGGACACGAATCAGCCAGGTGAGGAATTGAAAGCAGAAGTTTCTACACTCCTGTCTTTTTTCTTTTTTCTTTATGCTATCAGGAAACAAAAGCGGGAGGTGCAAATCTTCTATCTGTCCTGTGAAGGAACGTACATACATCAGTGGCAGAAGTGTTTTTTGCTCCCTGACCCAGTTGTGAGTCATGATTTGAATGGCATGGTCAATTTGAGCTTTAATACAAATTCTGATGTGATACCTGTGATCTAGAGGAATGTCACAAACCGCAAACACTAAGTTTGTACACTAACAAACTCCAGCTCCATGATTTTTTTGCTGTGGAGGCCAATTATGTACCTCCTGTATCTTCTTCTGTGAAATGGCAGCAGTATTTGGAAATATATCACTGTTATTGTGAGGATTTAATTAATTAATACATATACATAGACCTAAAACAGTGATAGAAGGATTCAGTAAATGCCACCTTTTATTACAAAACCATGTGAAATTTTCCCATTTTCTGATTTGTCTCTTTATTTCTCATTTTGTATAAAATGTTAACTATATGAAGGACATTTCATTTTATTATTCCTTGATTACTAGATATTGTTTTACATTTATTTTGAAATAACTGAAATACAGTGGGCAGGGTGGTGTTTGCTATCAAGCCCCTATTTCAGGTGTGTGTGTGAGTCACTCACATGTACAAACTGTCCACATTGTCCTGCCTCTGTGTCAGGTTTCTCGTCTTAGGCAGGCACATGGTCTTGTCATGCCTGTCCTCTTCCACGCTGTTTTCGATGACAGAGCCCCATATCAATCAGCAGTCTTTCCCGGTCGGGCCAGATCTTGTCCCTTGGTCCCTTCCTCACCTTTGCTCCCTCTATTCTTTTCATCTAGGAGGACCTCCCTGTGTTCTCCTAGAGATAGGCAAACAAGTATCTCATAATTTTCCTATTTCCTCTATGGATATTTTATTTTGTAGCTTTGTACGGTAGTGGGCTTTAGAAATGCCAACTAGAAATACATTATGCTTAGGGATATGGTTGTGAATAAAAGGATTTAAGGAACTGTGTAAACTTTGCAGGCATGAGTATATATGTGTATACGCATACACATACATAGATGTATATATGTATATACACATATATGAAATAAAAGGTATGAAATGAACTTGGAAAGAAAAAAGCTAATGAAGCGTCCAGGATAAAGAAGATACAGGTAAACAAACTAGATTCCAGTTTTTCTATTATTAATCTTTCTTTACAGTTTTTCTTTACTCATTAATTACACTTATTTTTCATTTTCTTTTTCAATTAGTAATGACAAAAGGAACGAGGAGGTGGAGAGAATTTGTATGATAAACAATAGGAGAATAAGAGTGATTAGGAGAAGCGACAATTTTAAAATAATTTCTAAAATGGGCAGAATGAGATATTGAAGTGATTGTTAAAAGTTAACATTTTAAGCATTTACTAACAAATAAGATAATGATTTGTATATAGTGTAATTTTTTTTCTCACAGCTCTGTGAGGTAGGTTATTAGGACCATTGAAAAATAGAGAAAATGGACTTTGAAGAAGCAAACTGTATTAGGACCATTGAAAAATAGAGAAAATGGACTTTGAAGAAGCAAAGTGGCCTAACTGTACAAACTAGTAAGGGGACAATTTGAACCCAGGACTGTCTGACCCTAGAATTCATTATGCCCCTCTGTGAATATATATTTATAGAATAAATAAGCTGAAAAGGAAATGGAAACATGACATAATAACTGAAAAGGAAAGTCCTAGGAAAAAAGAAAAATCTGATTTGGTAGAAATGGTGGAATGTTTGAAAGACTATTAAAGGAAAAACAGGAGGTATAGAAGACTATTAAAGGAAAAACAGGAGGCAACATGGAAAGAAGGACATTAGAGTCAAGGACTAATCATTCATTCTAATTAATACATGAGGAGATTAAGATGTTTTTATTTTAAGGTATTCTCAAATTATATATGAGTTCATATACAGAATCATAGCAGGAAAGCATAGCCATATTCAGACATTCACTGATTGGTCTAATGGTTAATATGTACTTATATTCAAAGCACAGTGCTTGGTATTAGAGTTAACAGAAATTGTTTATAAATCAAATTGGGAAGGAGAGATGATTACATTTTTAAAAGCTAAATTACAAAAAAGAAGACAAAATATAGTAAATGTTAGATAAGTGCTAGTGATAGGGTCTAAGAGCAAAGAAGCAGTTCTCTGATGACTGTGTCCCTCAGTTAAATCATCATGGGGGCAAATGGATTTGTTCTTAGTGTTGATGGAAGGGAGAGATTTAAACAAAGGAAGGACTGAGGAGCACATTCCAAGAATGATGTCTGGAAACAGTCAACAGAGGTGCAAAAGCTGAAATGGGCCTTGATTATAGACCTGTTTAGATAGGAGAACCTGTCTGTGTTTAAGACTGATGAAATATCAGCTGGGAGTCATAGATAGAGGTGGGATTGTAAAAGATTTTGAAAAATAGAGTGAGGATATTACTCCATAGGCAATGGAAATCTGTTAGCATTCAGATAATTCATGTAAATTAGTGTTTGGGAAGATTAACCTGCCTTACATCTATTGAACTGGCCAAAATATTTTAAGATAATTTCCAGGACTCTAACATGAAAAGGTGACCCATACACTTCTGTTTGCACTGCAAATAACAATG
The DNA here is from genome assembly GCA_004026885.1 of Lyroderma lyra. Lineage (NCBI taxonomy): Eukaryota > Metazoa > Chordata > Mammalia > Chiroptera > Megadermatidae > Lyroderma > Lyroderma lyra. The sequence continues at coordinate 460,286 of PVJL010000263.1, read as the reverse complement.
CAAACATTTAAAAAATAATGTGGAATGGCATATCCATAAAGATTTTTCACTTCTAATTACTTTAAGAAAAAAATTTCAAAACTTTTTGGTGTCTGGTGTTAAAAATTGTAGTGTAGCATTATAGTGGAATATTACATGTTCACTTGAAATTATAATTCTGAATGCTATTAGCAATATGAAAAATATTTATGACAATGTTAACTTCAAAAATTAGAAATGTCAAGATTGCTACTCTGTTGAAATTATGTACACACACACACACACACACACACACACACACACATTCAGACAAGAACTGAAAGGAAACTCTGATACATTGGAAGTGAAGAATTGTGAAGAATTTTATTTTTTCCTGTAGTGCTATCTAAGAAAAAGCAAAATGAATGGGATTAATTGTGAAGGAAAAGGTAAAATCATTTCAAAGAGTTGTATATCAAACTTTTAGGGACTCTTAATTCCCATTTAGAAAAAAAAAATTGCAGGTTGCTGCCACGTTCATTTAATTTTACACATCTGGTTTTCTTTTTTTTTTTTCTTTTTAATTTATTTTTATTGTTAGACTTACTGGGGTGACATCTGTTAGCAAGGATTACATAGGTTTCAGGCATACAATTCTACAGTGCATTGTCAACTTGATGTATAATAAGTTCACCACCCAGTGTGAGTTCTCTTTCCATCACCTTATATTTAGCTTCCCCCCTCCTCTCCCACCCCCTCCCTCCCCTCCCTAACCCACTCGTCCCCAAATAAACATTAAACTATTGATTATGTCCACACATCTGGTTTTCAATGTGAAAATAAAATATAAAAACTGTTCTTGGAGTTATTTCTAAACATAACTCGTCTCTAATCCTAATGTAATGAAAATGTATGTGATGATCAGTATTTAATATTTTTTCATGTGGTAAATTTTAAAGCCTAGAACTTTGAGGGTAAGGTTAGGAGTGTAATCTGCAAGTTATCTCAGGGTAAACGCTGTAGCCACAAGTACCGGCTGAATGTATTCTTGGGGGAAACAGGAAATAGGTTAAGTTGGATTTTTGAACTTCCTATCATGTGAATGGTAGGTGTTTAGGGGTTTCTGAATTTTCGTGGGTTAGAGTTCTATACTTTCACAGATTTTTCAACTTATTCGTGACTCATGTACTGCTTGGGCTACTGAAATAAATGTAGAGGAGCCTGATTTTTAATGTGTTTAACAAATATCATTGTAACAGTAACAAAAGAGAATTCATTAGGAATTTTTCTAAAAATGAAAAGAACTTTTCTAAGAGGTAGCAGATTTTACAGTTGAGAAAAGATTTGAAAATGTGTGATTAAAAATACCTCTTCTAGCTCAGGTGATTTTGGTGAATTTTGTTAGAGAAGAATTATCTACCCTCTTTCTATTTTATTTTTATGAATGAATTCTGCATTAATTCAAGTAAGTTTTAAATGTCAGAAGTAAAGTCATTTTGAAAAATGCAGTATATTCTTATGCAGAGATATATTCAGGGGAGACTGATTCTAGAAAATGAGAGAGAGAGAGGAGAGTGAGCGTGCACTAGAGAAAGAGGAAATATTTAAGAAGTAGAAAAAAATTCCTTTGACACTGGAACACATTTCAGTAATGTGTGTTTATTAGAGGCCATTGATTATAGCTACTAAAACTTTCAGCCAGTGGCAATGAGTCTTATTTTATACCAGTGAAGGAAAAGGAAATTATTTGCTCTTAGAACGTGGGCTGTATTTCTGTTGAATAATTTGTATGTTACTGGAGCTGGGGAGTTTAAGGCAAGTAGTTAGGATGAAGCATATAAAATTACTGATATTTGATCATTTTTGACCTATGAAATGGCAATTTCATTTGGTTTGATCCCTAATATGTTTCCTATTCCTTACAACCCCTTTCTTTTCTCATTTCTACCTCTTCTTGTTATATCCTTTCAAATTTCAGTTATGATTATATCATTGCTATTATATTCTTTGAATTATTTGATAAATTTTCATGTATATAAAGAAAATTCTAAATAAGAAGATGTTAAAGGCAATGCAATCAGACACATGTTTTAAATAAAATGTATGTTGTTTAATATATTGACACATAAGTGAATTGCCATAAAGGAATTCTTATATAAAATACTGCAAGGATACTGTGTTCAAGAAATTCTGGTTCATTTTAGCACTCTTGTTAAAAATGTTCAGCATTTTGGTCACTTTCATTTGAAAAACTTTTCCTACAGAACTGTAACAATAACAGTTCTTTTAAAAGAAAACACTGGTTTGTAAAAAAGTTTGTGTGTGAGTGTGTGTGTTTACTGTAAATAAGGTGGGGCAGGAGTGGGGGAAGGTGGGATTTGAGAACAAGAGAAGGAGCTGAGAATTATTGAATATTTTGTTGTGCTGGTGCACATATTCAGAAAGAAAACCAACCTTTGTTGTTCTCTTAAAATATTTAAAAATGTACCAGTTCTCTTCAATAACATTTTCTCTCAATCTCCCTCCTTAACTCAGCATCACAAATGCCTTTCTAGAATCTTGGCATTTTGCCTATCAGTAAATTATGAAAAAGCAATAGGATGCCAGCCTGCTGTGCCATCATATCATCTGTGGGGTTCCTGGGTCTCTGTTCTGTATTTACAGAAACAGATGGCTCTTATGACACTTTCACCCAATGACATGGCACTTACCTTGTCTCAACCATGCAGATCCACAGCTTTGAGAAACATGCCTGTTGATGCCTGTGAGCTTGCAGGTATACCACAACATTTCAGTGGAGAGAAATAATTAATTCGTTTTTCCCACTCAGTTTACAGGCTACTTTGAAATGTTTTATCTCACATTAAACCAACTAGTTGGCTTCCCTTTTTCTTCCTATACAGAAATTCAAAAGAAAGGCATTCATCATTTCTACACTGAGAGAACTTACAAAATGTTGCAGAAAACAGGCAGTGAATGTGAACTTGGGCAAATATCAAAGCCTGTTAAATAATGACAAAAATAAAGATGATGAAGATAAACTAATACAGTAGACTCTCAGTTAACTGGAACCCATGGGCATTAGTAGGTGCTGGATAAATGCAGTTTCTGGTTGCTTGAGAGTTACTATTAAAAATAGGCCTAACTAATTATTACCCCATAGTATACCATACCACGCCACAAACCCTGTATTGGCTTGATAATAATATTGAAATACAGTAATTAAAAGCAAATTAAGACACATAAAGACAAACAATGTAGCACAGTTTTGTTATAAAAACAGCTTTGTGAATGCAGTTGCAATTTTAGTTAAATGACAGTAAACTTCAACTTAATGAACTTCACTAACATAATTCTTTTAATTGCAAGTAACTTAGGAAAAACCACACACACACATACACTTAAAACTGTTACAGTAGGGGTAGAGAGTTTACTGGGTAGATGTCACATCAGGATCATTAGAATCTGATAGTGTAGCTAGGACAGGATCAGGAGAAGTGAATGTGAATGGTTTTGGATCTACATCAGTAGATGATGTTTTACTGGTAAATTTGTGTACGGCTTTCTTGAAAAATGAACAAATATCAGCTGGCTTTGAGGCCCTATGACTCTCATGTGAAGTCACGTGCTGAGAAGTGAAGAAGGGTTGCTGTTCTGCAAAAGCTATTACAGTTTCAAATGCTGCAGCAGCTCTCTGCCAGGATACTTTTTGCACCTCACACCCTTTGTCATCACTCTCTTCCTCTGCAACATTCATTTTGCCACGACTCACAACAGCTTTAATGATGTTTTCTATATTAAGTGTATGAGTTACAGGAATAGCTTCTTCCACAGCAAGCCAGTCATAGAGTTCATCTTGAGACATACTCATTTTATCGTTAGCAGAGACATCTAACTCACAGATTTCATCATAAACTCTGCTGCTGGCAGCTGCATTATTGGCTGAAAACCCCTCAAAGTTGATGGAGGAGGAGAAGGATTCTACAGACATTACAGCTGGCCACAGCTTTCTCCAACATTTCCATGTTTCACTTGTCATAGAATTCCAGTGCAACTGACAGTGTAGATATCATCTTTGAGATTGTATTTTTTTCTGAAAGTCCAGAATTCTGCCATCAAAATTAGTCATTTTTTCACATGAAGTCACTCCTGTAAAATATTTTACATTCTGTATCACTCCCTGATCCATTGGTTAGATCAGACTTGATATGTTAGCTGGAAGATAACATCTGAAAATGTTGCTATTAACAAGCTCTTCCCCAGGAGGATGTGCACAACAGTTATCCAGGAGCAACAGAACTTTACTGTTCCTTGGTATTCCTTTCTTTCATAAATTTTCTTTAACACTGTGGACAAATGAATAATGAAACCACTTGGTAAAAATTTCTGCGTTCATCCAGCTGTTACTCTGTGCATGATAATTTACAGGAAGGTCAGTTATGCCTTTAAAGCACTTTGGTTTAGCAAATTTACCAACTACACACAGCTTTACCTTATGATTTCTTGATGCATTAGCACAAATGAGTAGTTATATGCTCTTTGTTTATATTGAACCCATGAGCTACTTTTTCATTACCACCAGTCAAAGTAGAATTAGGCAGACACTTCCACATTAATCCAGTCTCATCTGCATTATAAATCTGCTCTGGGGACAAGCCATTTTCTGCAACCAATTCACTAAGTACGTCACAAAATGTAACTGTAGCCTCAAGATTAGCCAATTTCTGCTTACCTGACAGGTCCAGCTTATGGATGCAGTGACAAACTTTGAATCAGTAAACCAGCTACTTGAAAACGAACACTGATCTTCAGTGTTCATTTTGTCATGGAATTCTCTTTTTCCTATAACACAGGTCCAGAAATACAATCACCCTTAGACCTTTTTAGAGAAAACCATTCATACAGGGCCTCGTCAAGTACTTCCATTTTCGGTGTATGAAGAGTATGATGCTTCTCCACACTCTTGTCACGTTCTGACTTAACACGAAATTCCTTTATCTTCTGAGATTGAGCCTTAATGTCATAGATTGTTGATGAACTGACATTAAATTCCTCCATCAGCACTGCACAACTGTCACCTTACTCAATCTTTGCCATGACTGGCATGGGGAGAACGAAACCAGAGGGGAGACGTTGGGGAATTAAGAAAAACACACACACACACACACACACACAGACATAGCAAAGGTGGGACTGGGTGGTTCCCTGTGCCCTGATGGAGACATGGAGACCCTTGTAGTCTGCAGTGGCTTTATTTTATATACCAAGAACAACGGGGTGTAACTTCTTAATTGCCAAACAATGTTGCCGACCCCCATCTTTTTGTCCTGTTTAGATTCCTCTGCCTTGCAGGCAGTGCTGCTTTCCTCCTTCCCCTTAGCCAGCCAGAAACCACATCCTGAGCAGTGCCCTTGTTCACCAAGTTCCGGGCAGCCTTGTAAGACCCTTGAACTTTGGATTCCAAGTACATAGGTAGCCTTGCTAAACCTATTTTCTCAATAGACCTGGCTTCTGGCTCAAATGCTTCTTGCATATTTTCATCTTCCACTTGAGGATAAACACTATGCATTTGCACTTACTTGGGACCTGTTTCGGTATACTTGGGGTTGGGTAGAGCACAGAATATGAAGAATAATTGATTCCAACCGACCGGGATGTTTATACACGGTGAATTGGTGAGGATGGGAGACAAATATGTGGTGTGTGAAATGTGGGCTTAATCACAGTGCAGCGCAGCATGCTAAATTTAAATTTACATTTCTGCTAGAAATTGATTTTATTTTATTTTTTATTTAAAATGTTATTTCTTTGATTGTTTTGCTGGTTGCTTGGAGTGCCAGTTGCTTGAGTTCTGGTTAATGGAGACACTACTGTAGTTCAGCGCAGACCTCTTTAATTCTGAAAGAATGCTTGAAAGAATGATTTGCTCATTTTGTAATTCATAGATAGTATTTGTTTTATTTTTGCTTATTTAATACAAACACTTGCATAACATTGCTATGTGCCAGGCATTGTTCTAAATCAACAGCCCTCAACCTTTTTGGCACCAGGGACCGATTTCATGAAAAGCAGTTTTTCCATGGACTGGGGATGTGGAGATGGTTTTGGGATGATTCAAGCTCATTATGTTTATTGTGCACTTTATTATTATTATTACATTGTATAATAATATATAATTGTCACTTGCCACTCACTGATATGGTTTTGAAATGAGTCTGCAAGCAATTGATTTATTATGGTCTCTGTGCAGTCAGACCTCTCTGCTAATGTTAATCTGTATTTGCAGCCACTCCTCAGTGCTATTATAGCATCGCCATCTCAGTTCCACCTCAGATCATCAGGCATTAGATTCTCATAAGGAGTGTACAACCTAGATCCCTTGCATGCGCAGTTCACAATAGGGTTTGTGTTCTTATGAGTATCTAATGCTGCTGCTGATCTGACAGTAGGTGGAACTCAGGTAGTAATGAGAGTGATGGGGAGCAGCTGTAAATATAGATGAAGCTTTGCTTGCTCACCCACTGCTCACCTCCTGCTGTGCATTTCCTAACAGGCCACAGATTCCTATGGGTCCTTAGCTGGGGATTGGGAACCCCTGTTCTAAGTAATTTGTGAATATTAACTTATTTAATCCTCATGCCAACTTAACGAAGAAGGAACTATGTTATCTTCATTTTACAGATGAGGAAACTGAGGCACAGAGATTGAATATTTTACACATACATTATGATATATTTAGAACTTTAAAATTTGGAAAGAAATTTTTTTAAACTGAAACTATCTGTATATATTTTAATCAATATTTTGATACATAATTTTATTTTTCAATGAAGAATTATATCTGTAACAAAGCACATTAAATATTCTTATGTACTTAAATTAAAATGGGTATCATGTCACAGAATGTAGAAAATCAGTTACACACCCAGAAATGGATAAGTCTGGGCAATTTGAGAGATTGCATATGGAAAACAGAAAGCAGAATGTACATTTTGATGCCACAAGTTGCCTCACCTGGTCCCCAAAATGGAACTCCCTGTTTGAGAATGATGCATTAAATAGGATGATGTTTTAATGGCCCGATGAGTTTAAAATGAAATATCCATAATTACATATTTAAAGACAGCTGCTTTTGTGAAAGTAATAACTGTCAACTTCAACTTTTCTTGTTAAAAATATGTTGCAAGATGAAACAATTACTTCAAAGGGCCCCCTTCTGCATGTCAGTCCCAATGGCACTGTTTTAAAGTGGGACAGTATCCATTCTTGTCATAAAATGACAGATTTGATGATAGAATTTGAGGAGCCTATTAAACTTAGTACCTTCATTTGCCGAAAAATGTTTTGAGTAGCCCACTGAGTAACCACTGTTGAAAAGTAACAGGTCACAGTGGGAGACAGGGCAAGAAATGGGCCTGCAGAAGCATTTAGAGTTTAATGGGTCTGTGGCTGTAGTGAAGCAGTGTGCTGAAATAATTCTGATTAGGCTCGGTCAGTCAAGCTGCATAATCAGACTCATCTCTCCTCCATTCAGCCCTACTGTTCAGAAAACAATCATAGTTTAAAGCACCATTTTTAGTAGTCCTTACACTGTTCTTTAAAATGCACCCTTCTTTCAGATTGATGCATGAGCCTATTTTATACCTGTGGGAATAACTAACAAGGAAAAGAAAAGGTATGTTATCATATTAAAAAGCATAGGCACATTCTGCTTTCCAATGGGAATGTTTAAATTTTTAAAATTTGCTCCAAAGAAATGATTGGAAAATACCAAAAGGGGTAACAGTAATAAATCATACTCTTTAGCCTGATTTTTGTTACCAGCAGTGTGTGCCATAGTGGTGACTTGGGCAGCTGAATATTTCTGTTTCCTACAGAACAGCAAATGTAAGCAAAAGAAAGTATCTTTAAAGGCTTTTCCCCATGCTTGTTTTATATTTTAAGAGCAAAAAAAAAATCAAAATTATTTTATATTTTTCAAGTTTTTGTTAGCTAACTCAAAGCTGGTTAGGATATAGTAAGGACCTAGTCAGGATTTTCTGATGTCTCTCCTTGGTTGGGTTTCAGAGGTCATGTGGCAGTGGTTATTGTTGCTCTCCTTGACAATATGCTTTGAAGTAGATTTGTGTTATGTGTTCATTGTGCTTTTGTGAAGAAAAGCATTATTTTAAGCAGGGCTTAAGAAGTGCTGTAAGGAGCTTCAAAGAAACATATCTACCCATTTTTCATCATAGTCACTGTAATAAATGAGGAACAGATTTTTAGATTTGTTCTTAGGAAGTGAATAACTATAATTGAAGATATAGTAAATGGACACTTTCTAAACTTGAATTATAGTTGGTGGATGACTTGTAAACCTTCTTTTTAAAAAGTTTTTCCAGAGAACTGTAAAGCTTGATAAAAATATCATTAGAAATTCAAGCAAAAACGGGTGCTTAAGGATTTGTAGCAATGCCAACAGTGAGGTCCTACTGTATATACTATATTTTAGAACACCTTGCATTGCTTTCTTTAGGTTTCCTAAACATGAAATATTACCTTAATGTATTTAGAACTCTAATAAAAATACCTGTTCACTATTTATTATTATCATTTGTGTACCAATATATCAATATCTAACTTATAATAATAAAATAATCAATATTATAAAGATTTTACAGCTTGAGTAGGTAAATATTAATGACAGTAGCTACTGTAGAAGCCCAAAAGAGGAATTAAATTGAGAAATAAATAGGTAAGAGAAAAGAGACAAAGGAAAATAGTTATAATATTTATTTTTACTAAGATTTCACATTAAATTTGAAGCAAATAGAATTTCTAGGCTACCATAAAAGGAAAAAGGTAGAAATCATCATTGTGAGTTGTATGGGTGGCAGGCTATACATATATGTAAAGTAGATTCTGATGCTGAAATAAACAAGCCAGTCTCAAACAGTTACTGTGTCCTGTAAAGAAATATTTAAACAGCAACCAGATAGGAATTCTAACATGTTATTTTGATTTAATACTATTATAGGTTACGAAAAGAAGACATATAACAGCTTATCCTTCCTCTCTAATACATGAAAATGTGGCAGCTGTTTTCTTAAAACAATGATTTTACCAAATCAGAACCTATCGTGTATTTTGCTAAATAATTTTGAGCAACTAAACAGATTTTTCTTGCTTTTAAATGGATACAAGGAGATGTTTAACCCCTATTGTATTGCCACAAAGCTGGGCTGATCACCCTGGGAGGCCCCAGAGGTCTGAGCAGCTTTGGATTGGTTGTCAGAGGACTTTTAACATTTTACTGCACATGGTCTGGCCATAGCAGGGTTTAGCTGCCAATTTTTTATCTGGAGAAATGTGCTGTGATGGGCAGCTTGTTTAAGGTTTTCCTTTTGCTACTGGAAAGAAACGGGAAGCAATAAAATAACTTCATTTGAAAGGTAATATCCATGCTTGTTTCTGTGCAGATTAAAGTAGTGTTTGACTGCTTACTAGGACTGATTGATTTCTGTTCCCCATCTCGGGTATCTTTTTAATGATTTGTTTAAAACAGAGGCCAAAATTAGAGGTTTATTCCAATTGTAAATGCTTATCTCAAACATATTTTCTCTGTTCATTGATTCCGTTTTATTTAGCGTGCTGATCTGGTTAGTGGGGTTTGAATAAAAAGTCATTTTCTTTTACGTAGCTTGTTAAACACTTGAAAGAGGGACTTGGGCAGAGCAATGACAGTCAGATTTTGTTCAAGTATTTTTACTAGTCAAATGTAAACACAGTGTAAAGAAAAATAAATGCTAGTAGACTTATATTTGCTGTAAGGATACACAAACAGGGTATATTAACATGTAATTTCAATATATTTTGTCATTCTTTGTATAAATATTTGCTCTTAGTGGTCTCATGGGCCATTTTTATATTACTTGAAAATAGTTTTATAGCAAGGCCTTATTTTCCCTTATCTGCTGCATTCCTTTTTTTTTTTTAATTATTGTAATGCAATACTTTTGTGTACAATGTGTGGCATAAGATTTATCCATTTGCCTTTCTTATTAAAAAGAGGATTCTATTGTCATTATTTCTTCACTAGCTTGAGAGTTTCCTCCAAGTTTTCTCTACTAATTCTCCTGTATTCCAGAGAATTCAGTGGTTAAGAGGATGAGAAAAGCAAAATTAGGGGCATATTTTTTAAAAGCCATAATCGGACTTGTTACCTTTAGCTCATGAAATATCTGAAAAGAGCACCTGTAAGATTATATTCAATGTCTCAGTTTTTTGAGTCTTAATGAAATGAAACATAGTGTAATTATACTAAAGCAACAAAGCATTGCATCCTTGAAAACACACCTAGAAATATCCATTATCTGACTTTTTACAGCTGGACATAAAGCAAGTGTATTGAAAGACTTTCTGGTACTTTCCTGGAGCAGTTTTCTCTTTTTGTTCATATTTTCCATCAAATAGTAAAATAGTGTAAAAATCACCATAAAATTAACTTACATTTGTATATAGTGCTTTTCAGTTGTCCTTATCCAGTTTGATCCTCTTAACTATTTTCTGCAAAAAGGGCAAGTCTCATTATTTCTGTTTTAAGGATGAGAAAAGTTGAGATTCATTGGTGTAACCCAAACTGTCCAACTCAGAACTCGCAGAGCTGAATTCTGACTCAGGCGTTCGGGCCAATACTCTTTCCAAAACACCGTGTTGGCTGCCAGTGCTGGATGTTTGCTTTAAAGATCAGACTATTTCAACTAAGCTCTTTAATAGGAAGGCTCTGGCAACAGCTGGTATTAGGTAGATTAAAAATAGAATCAAAGCCCTTGCTTGGAAAGTGGAGCAATCAAGAGAGTGAGAGAAAAGGGAGAAAAAATACCAAAGCAACTGAATGATGTTAGAAGAATTGTGGGGTAAGGGCAATGTGATTCATGAGGTTCATGCACCCTCCCTTTTCTTTCCATCAAAACAAGTCTCCATCCCTCCAGTCAGTGCTGCTTTCTCTTGTCCCTGGTTTCTTTTGAGAAATTTGCCATACTTCATCTCCACAGGCCACTGTAATTGCGAACAGGACTATAGGGCACCTTACTCAAATTTAATATTACATTTCATTTCCAGAAAATAAACTATCAAATCTATAAATATTCTCTTTATATTACATATAGCCTAGGTGTGGATAACTATTTTTAAATGGAAATTTAGTTTTTTACTATTGAAGATTATAAAAAGAATTTAAAATGACCCATAATTCATATCACCTAGACATCTCTGAGTGAAAATTAAAAAGTTCTGCTGATCTAAAGATGTGACTAGTATATATTCAGCTATAAAATGATGTATAAATTTCTCTTCCTCATGTCTTCCCTGAAGGTAAATATTGTTATCAGTCTCTGTGTATCCTTCTGGACATACTTTCTATGCATGTGCTAATCAAAATTGATCTTTTAAATACAACATTTCAAGTTAACATTATCTGATCACTCTGTGGAGTTAATTAAAATGAATTCATTTAATAGATATTTGTTGATGTTCTCTCTGTGTTAGCCATTATTCTAGGCATTGTGAATATAGTATGAACAAAAGCAGACCAAATTTCTGTACTCATAAAGCCTATGTTCTGGTGCAGGAGACAACAAACAAAATAAGTCAATAAAATATGTGATTACTGCTAAGTAGAATAATAAAGCAGAGAAAGGAGATGGGAGTTGGGTATAGGCTGTCATTTTGAACCGGGCAACCACAAGACAGTGTCCCTGAGAAGATGTCATTGAGTGAGGCCTTGGAGCACATGCAGGACCAGGCAGTGCAGTTACTTGAAGGAACTAGGGCTCCAGGGTAAAACCCCATGCTCAGGAAAAAAACGTGTCTTCTCAATGTCAAAAGGTATTTTTTTTTTCTGGAAAATCATGAAAAATATAGAAAACAGAGATAATTTATTTAAAGTAACAATCCATTAATAAGGGTCACATATCACTTTTTTTACAGAATGGAAATTCTCATTCTTACTTACTCTGTACAACACATGAGACCTCCATAAAAAGCGAGAGTACTCCCACCTACCTGGAGAAGATGCCCTGGTAATCCCAGAACTCTCTGGTTACACATTCTTCCTTCATCATTGGTCCTGAAGTTACTAAGGACGTTTCTTCTAGGCTGGTTGGAAAGACTACTGTATTTTCCTCCTTTTCCCTCAAGGTGCATTTCTAGCATCATCTCTTTGGGTAGCAGCCACGGCCACCACCTGCCTAGAGTACATGGAGTTGCGCTTGAATGCAGCCACCCCTTTTCTGTTTGGTGAAAGGAATGTCTGCCTTTGTTTCTTGCAAACAGAACTCAGGGCTTAGGCTTACCTAGTACATGGTGTCTGATTATAGTGGTCCTGGTTAAAGATTTTTTAAAAAAGTATTAAATTTTACATACACAGGAGTTTAAAAGACACTGAGCATTTCTTTAGTTTTTTATGGACATAAGAGCAGATAAAAACAGAATAATAATTTGCTTAAAAAAATGTTTTTGTGCACTCCAGGTGGGACTTAATTAATTCAAAATGAAAGCAGATTTGTTACTGAAAATTGAAGCCGATGTCCTAATTCCAGACTTCTATACCCAATCCAATCACTCCTCACCACTGCTACCCCCACCCCACTGCCGAGGGAGGCTTTCATTCTGCAGTCCTCTATACTGTAATACAGTGCCCGTTGAAGAGGGGCAGGTGTCTTTACTGAGAACTTTGATAGAACTCTATCAAGTTATTTGTGCCACTGGAGAGTAGTGTAACAAACAAGACAACAGACCCAGAAAGAAGTCACTTATGTTAAGCTCCATGTCACCAAACCAAGACTTTATTACAATTTTTTGCTCCCTAAAAATGCAATCTTCAACTACCTAATAGGGAATCACCTGATTGGCATGAGTCAGGCAATCTGCCTGATCAACCCTTGCTGTCCCCTAAAGGAAAGTAACCACATTTTTGCCTAGTATGATGTCCTTCTTCCAGCTCCTGGATAATCTGTTTATAAAACTAATTTTATACAGCTCCTAGAAGCTTCTTACTATCTGTTACATTGGGTGCTGACTGATTCAAATAGATTTTTTCTCAAATAAACTGTTAAAAATTTCTAATATGCCTCAGTTTATCTTTTCTTTTTATTGTTAGACTTGTGGGGGTGACATTGGTTAGCAAGGATTACATAGGTTCCAGGTGTATAATTCTACAGTGCATCATCTACTTGTTGTATAATAGGTTTGCCACCCAGTGTGAGTTCTCTTTCCATCACCTTATATTTACCTCCCCCTCCCTCCTCAGCCACCCCTCCCCCTTCACCGATCCCCTCCCCACTTGTCCCCAAGTAAGCATTAAACTATTGATTGTGTCTGTGGGTTTTTTTTTTTTTCTTTGTTGCTTTCAGTTTTATATTCTACACATGAGTGAAGTCATACAGTTTTTGGTTTTTTCTGTCTGGCTTATTTCACTTAGCATGGTGGTCTCTAGGTCCATCAATTTTGTTATAAATGGCAATATTTCATCTTTTCTTATAGCTGAGTAATATTCCATTGTGTATATGTACCACAGCTTCTTTACCCAGTCATCTGTCACAGGGCACTTTGGTTGTTTCCGTGTTTTGGCCACTGTGAACAGCGCTGCTATGAACATTGGGGTACATAAGTCTTTGCGGACAAAGGTTTTCAAATTTTTTGGGTAGATCCCCAGAAGGGGGATTGCTGGGTCATATGATAACTCCATTCCCAATTTTCTGAGGAACCTCCACACCATCTTCCATAGCAGTTATACCAGTTTGCACTCCCACCAGCAGTGTACCAGAGTTCCTTATCTCCACCTCCTCTCCAGCATTTGCTATTCCTTGTCTTGTTGATGATAGCCATTCTGACAGGTGTGAGGTGGTCAGTTTATCTTTTAACAGTAGTTTACTTGCTGATTTGACTAAATCCAATTGTCTGTTTTTGATCCTTTCTAAGAAATGGGAACGACAGTATTATTATTCAAGGGGATGGAAGGGAAGGCTTTAAAGAAAAATTACTTTTGTTACAGAGTGAAGTAATTCAACTAAGTAATCAAGCTAGATAAAGAAGAAAGGTGTGATTAATAATTAAAAACTATGAAACTCTACTCTTGTGCCACTCTCACTTGATCAAGCCACTAATATCTGCTCTGAAGTATTGCAGTAGCTTTTTATGTGTTTTTCCTTCCTTAGATTTCTTTCCCTTTCACCTGTTCTCAACACAGCCTGTTCCAGCCTTTAAAATGGAAGTCAGGTCATGTCACTCCTCTGTTCAAAACCTCTCAAGGGCTTTCCATTTCACTCAGAGTGAAAGCCTTGCCACAGTGTACCAGCCCTACGTCATCTGGTACCTCCTTCCATCTCTGCCTTCATCTCCTACATTTCAACCCTTGCTCACTCCCTTCAGCCACCCTGACTTCCTTGCTGTTCTCAAATATGAACTTCTACCTCAGGGTCTTTTTATTTGCCTGGAACCCTTGCCTTACCTGTAGAGCCTCCCAATGGCTCTCACACTCAAATCTCTCAAATCTTTACCCAAATCATACCTTCTTAAGGAGGTTTTTTTCCCCTGAACATATATTTAAAATTGTAGCCTTTCTCCATCTTTGCACTTTCACCTTCTCACTATACTTTACTTTTTTTTGATTCTAACATTTTATTTATTTTGCTTACTGTTTATTTTCACCCACTAGATTATAAGCTATGGGAGAGAAGGGATTTCTGTCTTTTATTCGCTGCCTGGTACCTACTGGGTACTCAGTTAACTATTTGTCAGATAAATGATTGAATTGTGGAAATTGAACTGGGAAAAGACAACTTGCTTTCTCCAAAAGTAATGAAAATCTGGAGATCACACAATAAAAAAACCCTTAAAATGAAGGAAGTTCAGTGTCTGTGCAGCCCATGTCTATTGATAGGCATGTTTCTTGGATGTGCCACGTAGCTGATTTAGAGAGCAAGGCTTTGGATCCTTCAATGTCATGTTTTAATGCAAATAAATATTGGGTATAGCAAGGAGAATAATGCAAAAAAAGAAAGCGGTGAAAATTGCAAAAGGTTGTTTTGCTTCCAAAGTAATGATTTCAAAGCAAAGGAATTGAATAGGAAATAAATGAACAAAAACTCTGTCTCTGAAAATGGAAATTTTATTTACGTCTGGTCTGTGTCATTTTTCAAGCTCAGTGATCCAAGGTCAGAGGACACTTGTATTAGCATAGACCTTGCTTTGTTAATTCACCTTTGACTAAACCTCTGAATTCCTTTTTATGATCGTGGCATTCTGGTGATGATAAAACCAACCTCTCATAACACTCGTAACAATTATATAGCACTTAGACAATTCCTAAATGAATTGTTCCCACAGACCTTAAGACATAGGTCAGAATTATTAACCCCATTTTGTACACATAAAGTGATTTGCCTAATGTCACGTGGTAAACTATTGAATTTCTAATTTGATTGCTTTATTTAGAAATGATGGCTTATTTAATACAGGTCGTGTTGCATTAAAATTGACCTGTTTTTAAATGGACAGCTTCATATTTAGATTTAACTTTAGCTAGTGACCTGGAGCTAAAAGAATTACAAATTTCTATAAAATGAAGGTTTCAAATTCTCAAGTTGGGAGACTGATACAGAGAACAGAGATTTAAGACTTCCAAAGCCATTTTGGTACTGACCAGGATTAGGCCACTCTGCTCAGATACTACTATGGAGAAATCTGTAATGGTAGGCTTTGGTATGATTGGGGGTTTTCCCAAAACATAATTTAAAGCCTATTTGAATTCCTTTGCTTTTATTTTTTATGCTCATAAAGTTCTCCTTGTTTCAAAAAATTGGTACAACTAAAATTGAAAATCAGTGCAGGCATAGACAACTGAGAAATCCTCATTAGGAGGTCCCAAGTACCAATCAATATTATGGGAAACACAGGAGCAATGTCACTGAGCTACATCAAAATCATGTTTACAGCTCATTTTATTGTTTT
Source organism: Lyroderma lyra (assembly GCA_004026885.1). Classification (NCBI taxonomy): domain Eukaryota; kingdom Metazoa; phylum Chordata; class Mammalia; order Chiroptera; family Megadermatidae; genus Lyroderma; species Lyroderma lyra. Next base: position 444,338 of record PVJL010000263.1, on the reverse strand, counting down.
TATTGTAGTTCACTCTTTTTTCCATCCAGAGCAGTATTATGAAAATACTTCAAATTCAGTTCAATGAGCATAGCAACTACTCACAAGTTGGTGAGGAAAACTAAAAATGGGGGAACTGCTTGTGAGTGCATGTTTGTATCAAGAAGAAACTAGAAAATTAGAGTATCTAAAGAAAATTTTGAAACAAAAATAACTTGCCAGCTTTGAATACTGACAGTAGAAAAGTCTAGTATTTATTAAAATGTTTGAAAGTTTTTCAGACCTCTTTTATTTTATCTTTATAACTATATTTCTTCAGTTCCAACAACAAAAATATGTACAACAAAATTTTATTTTTAATTAAAAAGTTATTTTTCTTTTCTTCCTTTTATGGGAAATGCATTCATTTGCCTTTATTTCTCCTAAATCTGATTTACTGCATTTTTATCTCTTTCTTTACATATGACTTACTATTTATAACATCTGCTAGGAATATAAACTACAGTTTTGATACCAATAGATTATTCAATTTGGTCTTTAAAACTTTACTTTAAAAATCAGAAGAATTTTGCACATGAAACATTTAAACATGTTTTGAACCCAACTATATTATTGGTCAGACCGAAGTATAAACAAACTGACAGAACAGTGAAATTACTGGGTCTTAAATCAAGTCAGATTAAACTTTAAAATTAAGACCTTCTGTAAGGCTAAATTTCAAAAAATGCTGGCAGTGGAGACCTGTGCAAATACACTATAGTTTCCAGGATCTATACAATCAAATTGCCTTTGGTAGTTCATAACGAAATGTAGGTAAAACATTCTTGGGAGCATTCCTCTTGCTATGTACATTGCTATCTTAAGATAATCTAAGCGGAACAATGAATTGACAGATCTGAATTGTATAAATGACAATTTGGTGAAAAGATGAATTGTGCAAATTACATGGGTCAAGTCTATACAACTTTTCTGAACTTTGAGAGAGAACCTGGAATGTACTATTTTGTTCAGAGGTCAGCTTAGTTTACTGCGCAATTAAAAGATGTTTCCTACCCCTACTTTTAGCCAGAATTTGAAATACAGAAATGTCTGTTGCCTACTTACTGAATTTTAATATCTGCACAAATTAAAATAGTGAGCATGTAACTCACCTGATCATAAACAAAAGATGGAGTTTTCTTACTACCTTATGTGTCTTCTCTTACCACACAATATTATGCTAGTCTGATACTTTTTCCCCTGTTCAACAGTATACATTAGTAGTGATACCATATTTTAAAGGAAGAAATGGTATCTCTGTCTTGGATTCTTTGTCTAAGTTCTTAAATACTAATTAAATTAGTACAACATTTAGTTAAGTGACCTGTTATCACCTTATATATTAATTACAGAAAGATGCCCAAATAATCATATTTTTTTTTAATTAAATAGTTTCAGTTTTTTTTCTTAAAGTATTCACTTTAAAGAGTATTAATCAAGTATGGGTAACTTAATTTAGCAGGCTTGAAAATTCAAGTGATTCAGTTTTAATCAAATTCAACTTCCTTAGTAGATGATATAATAGAACCTTAAGAAAGTCTTCGTTTTGATTAACACCTAGGGAATTAAAAATTGGAATGTTTATAATTTCTTATTTGATCATGGAAATCCTTTGATATGTTAAAGACTATCTTTCATCTGAAAACTTCAAAGAGTTTCACCTATTTTTATAACTATATAGGAATTCATTTGTAGTTATTGCCCTCATTTTTAAATGGTCATTTTTAAATTGTTAGAGTAGCAAAATAAGTATTATTTCTGATCACATTTTTCCTCTCTCATTCCCCTCCTCCTTAAAGTACAATGGCTTCCCATTGCCTTTAAGATAAAGAGTGAAAGATCTCTAGGGCTCTGTGTAGCCAGGCCTTCCTTTGCTACTCCAGCCTCATTGGGGCTACTCACCCTTCCCCTCTGCTCTGCTAAGGCCACACTCGCCTTCCCAGCCCCATTCATCAGATCCCATCATTTCTTTTAGAAAGACTGACCTTGACCAAGCCAGTCCCCATCACTACACACTTTAGGAGCTCCACACCTCTCTGCTTTGATGACTTTTCAAAATTGGTATTTTAGATTCATTGCTCTAATTATTTGGTAAATATCTGTTTCCTGAAGTCAAGGAAAGGTCTGGTTTGCTGTTGTTTTCATTGTTGTTTCTCATCATTGTATTTCTGGTCTCCAGTATAATGTTTGACAAGTGATAGACATTTAATAAATATTTTTTGAGTCTATGAGGGAAAGAATAAATAAATGCTCTTGAGGGCAGGACTTTTTTCTATTTTGTTCACTACTGTATCTTGAGTGCCTAGAACAGTGCCTCGGCCACAGGAGTTGTTCATGAAGTGTTGTTTGAATAAATTATTTTTTCCTGACTTATCAAAGGCACAGTATTAATGGGATAGTGTAAAGTGTAAGTTGAATTTTTCCCCCTGCAAATATCCTAATATATTCATTAATTTACAGGGTTAGAAGGAAGTCTCAGCTATATTTTTTTTTATTATGGCAAAATATATTTAATGTACAACTTAAAATTCTAACTATTTCAAATGTACTGTTCAATAATATGAAGTACATTCACAGTGTTGTATGGCCATTGCCATCTTCCATCTGCAGAACTTTTTCATCATCCCAGATTGAAACTACCCATTAAACAGAAGTTCCCCGTATACTCATAGCCATGTGGTTCTATAAAACTTTCTTTTTGTTTGCCTTAGAAGTTTTTCTTCCCAGCACCTTATGTGGAAGTTCAATATGCAAATATGTAAATGTGAACTGCTTTTGCTTCTTGAATGGTGTTGGGTGCCTCCGCTTCCTGTTTCATTCTGTATTTTGGTTGGTGGTGACGTTATCTGGAGACTATATTCCAAGACAAGGACAGCCAGGAGAGACTGGGGGACCTGGGGACCCACTGGAAAACAGCTGCCCTACCATGAATGAGATCTCATCTCCCCAATTCAAGCATGGAGGTCATCTTTTTTTCTTCTTTCTCCACACGCACACAAAGACACACATACACACACCACGTGGTGTGTATTCATGTTCATCATCATTCTCCAAAGACTGACCTCTTTAAGTATTGGGATCGTGTCTTACTTGTACAGATTCCCAGAGATCTGTAATGTTTGTTATCAGAGTATGTTTTCTACCCTGTGGCTGAGAAAGTTTTATTTTCTTCTGGGAAAGAAATTTGACAGTCTCACGAAGTGGTGTATTTCATTGTTTAACCATTATTACCTAGAGCAGTGGTTCTCAACCTTCCCAATGCCGCTAACCTTTAATACAGTTCCTTGTGTTGTGGTGACCCCCATAAAATTATTTTCGTTGCTACTTCGTAACTGTCATTTTGCTACTGTTATGAATCGTAATGTAAATATCTGATATGTGTTTTCCGATGGTCTTAGGTGACCCCTGTGAAAGGGTCGTTCAACCCCCAAAGGGATTGCGACCCACAGGTGGAGAACCGCTGATCTAGAGACATTCTTTACCACATTGCTCATGGTGTGGCCCATGACCAGCTGCAGCAGAAATCCCTGGAGCTGCCTATTATAAAAGTGGATTTCCAGGCCCTGCCTATCTATACCAGCTGAATTAAATGCTCTCAAAAACTTTATTTTCAATCTTCCCCATGTTCTAGGTACAGTGTTATTTTATACAGTGTCATGTAAATCTTCTGTATTTGTTTGGTTTATAGTTAATAAAGTAAAAAAATAGTTCCCAACTATTTTTTTTATTCCTAGAACCTTTATATATTTACTGACAATTTAACTAGCCTAATTTAAACTTTTTATTCCCTAGGAGAAGTAAACATTATTACTTTGTCTTTAATTGGACGTATTTAATATTCTTTAATCAATTTTGCTCTGCTGCTCTGAATAAACTAGTAGATTATAGACATAGAAAAAATTTTCTGTTATGTTCATGACATGCTGACTCTGTTAAATAGGGCAGAGCTAGTTGGTGTAACGGGTCCCCAAATTGTAGAAACTTCACTGAATTAGAGTTCTGTTCCTTCTCATGTAGCAGTCTAGTGCTGGAAGGGTCTCTGCTCATTGCCCTTCAGGGACCTGCACTGTCAGTGTGACCTACTTCCAAAGTCACACTAGGCATTTACATCCAGCCATCAATGGAGAGATAAGAGAGTGGGAAAGGCACACTTCTTAAACATGTGGGCAAAGAAGTGATACATAGTGTCTCTCTTACATCCCATGGTCTCACCTAGATAAAAGGGGAGCTAGAAATGTAGACCGTAGACAGGAGCTTCTTCCCCACAACAACCGTACTTGACAAAACAGGTCATGATTCTTTGGTTGATAGGTAGCCATTACTGCACACTGGATTGCTAGTCTTCTACTTATAGTAATTCCTTCTCTAAAACCATGAAATGTGTATAGTTATAGTAATTCCTTCTTTAAAACCATGAAATGTGTCATGTACTATGTACCATAATCTGTTGCAATAATCTATATGATAACATGATTACCAGTGCAGTGACAGACGGCAAGATGCCATATATCCGACCTGTCATAGATCAATGTAATTTGCTCATTATTGGATGTTTCCATCCATCTACAAGGTAGCAAATGATGATGTCACTTGAAATAGTCAAAAGCTTCTTGGAGTCATCAGTCTTCAACCTGTTTAATTTGCTTCATCAAGGGATCAGTGGTTCCCTTTCTCTGAGAGGTAAAGCATGATGAACATTAGTTTACTTGTAAGTTTCTCATCAGAATGGATCCTGTCAGCCTTGCTCCCATCCTGACATTTAAGAAGTCATGGAGTTGGTCCCAAGTCCCAACTGATTTACTAGTGTTGCAAGAGTAGGCTGAACTTGATGCTAAAATTGGGCATAGAAATCAGGACCCTGTGTCCCTGGAACACTAGCCAGCCAGATGGTAGTAGAGGTGGACCCCTCTGGATGCCATCCAGTTGAGATACTAGTTGGAGAACTTGCTTTATTTCAGACCATGCGCTCTGCTTTTTGGAAAGTATTATATTTCATTATCTGCTGAAGTGAAGAGAGCTGGGTTTCAAGATTATTTTGGATTTTTGCCATACCAAGCTGTATTATGCTACTGGATGACAGGCATACCCCAGAGAAACCAAAGATAAGTGCCAATTTTAATAAGGTTGTTTGTTTATCCTTTTTTTCTCCAGTTAACAAGTATGAATGGACCCCAAATTCAGTCCAAGAATCATGTCAGAGACAGGAAGTTAAGAAAAAAGAAGTGTTTGGGGGTTAGTTCATGATTTTAATACTACTGAATTTTTATTAAGATGAAAGATTAAAAATAAGTTTATAAATTGCTTCATTTTATAGTGATATAGGCACAAAACAATTTTGCATGCTACATAAATACATAATAGTACAGGTGTATAAATATATTGTTACATATAGGGCTTTCAAAATTGATAGTCTAAAAAGTATTTATCAGTTATGTTTACTTTTTAAGAGTTGTAAACAGAAAATAATTGCCACAGTTGAAAACACTTGGCTCGATGGGTCAGGTGCTTGATATTTTAATGTAATTTACTATAACATCAATAAGATCAGTTTTTACAGATCTACCTCAGAGGAATCAGAGAGGAAGCATTTTTAATATTCTCACAGTTGTCACAGAGAGTATACACCAAATGAGATTTTGAGCATTTTTGCTTGATGATAATTGTTACCTAATAGTATTTGTAATAACAGATTTTCAGTTATATTAAATGTTATAGATTCTCATTTTTAAAAATCTTGCAAAAAATTCATGCTAATTAATAGTTCAGTTTACTTTAGAAAGATTAGGAGGTTCATTATTTTATTTTTCCATGAGTGGCTAAGACAAGTATTCACTTCCTTGAATTATTGATTTTTTTATGTAATAGTTGTGGATCATTGAATTATGCTTATTGTTATTGGTTTATTGTATGTACTCTGGCCTTTGGGTTTCTTACAGTTTTCACTTAGATTGTTATTCATCTTTTCTGAAAGCTACTTTTAAAATACATTGGATCTTATCTTGACCTTTTGACTTAGAACTGGTTTTATTTAATAGGATAAGTTGATGGCATTTTGGCAAAAAAAATT
>PVJL010000263.1:407994-438153 GCA_004026885.1 Lyroderma lyra | reverse complement strand
GTAATACAATTAACACATAGTCTTTTGGTGGTCTTTGCAAAGGCTTGAGGGTTTAAGTCATCATGGGGAGGTTAAAGATGAGGCAGTGCCCTATCAATAATACACACAAGGATAAAATAATTTTCCTACATGGTGCCTATGGGAAAGCATACCTATACAAAACTACATATGTGTTCTTTTCTGGGCGATTTTCCTTGAATTTAATTATATTAAAAACTATTCAAACTAATCAAAAGGACCACACTGACTCTTCTTTAAAGTTTATGTTCTAAAGTTTAGCTAAACCAAAGTTTTACAACTAAGGATGTAAAGTAGCCATGTCAAGACTGGTAGGAGACGTGGAGATGCGAAATAGTCTGGTTCCAAACCTGTGTGGTGGTTGAGAATCAGGAGGGCTATTTTGGCTATAAAGGTTCCCCCCAGAGGAGCAAAGGGACACCAGCCCCACACCAGGCTTTCCAGACCAGAGTGCTGGGAATTGGAACCCCTGCAGCATCTGGCTGTGAAAAACAGTGAGGATTCCCGCCATCCAGGGGGGATGGAACGTTCTGGGAAACCCACACATCCGCTTAAAGTGCCTGTATACAGACTCATTCACAGACACTTACCCTGGGCTCTATCTAGCAGAGAGACTGGCTCTGGCAGAGAGATAGTAGCTCTGGGACCATTGGAGGCATGGGGGTGCAGACTGAGATGTGTAGCTTTGGGGTGAGGGCTAGAGGACAGTTGCCATTTTTCCTGTGTGGGGTCCTCCTCCCATGCAGCTGGCACGTGGGTGCCATCTTTCCTGTGTTGAGCCCTTCCCCACATGGCTAAATCTGAATCTGAAGTTGTCAGGTGAGCTCCGCTGGGACCCCACCCTATTTAACTTCCCCAATGCCAAACATACTTTCTCGATGAGCAGCCAATCCTGCCTACATTGCACTCTTTCTTGGAAGACTATCAGAGTCCATAGGCTCCAGGTGGCAGCTGGTTTCAGTGTGCTCTGAGACATTCCCTGAGTAGCTCCAGGTTTGGCACTGGCACCAAACCAGAATCTACATTAACTTGGTGAACACAGCTCTTCCCACTCTAATAGGATGACCAGATGTACCATTCTAAATGGGACAGAAAACAGTGGTACTATCCCATTTCAAATGGTACCTCTGGTCAATCTAGTCTCACTGGGCTAAATTCAAGGTTTCAGTAGGCTGACCATATGTATCATTTGAAATGAGATAGTACCATTGTTTTCTATACTATTTAAAGCAGTACATCTGGTCATCCTACACTCTAGTGACTGCCTGAGACCCTGCCTCACCCAACTTGCATCTGGCACAAGGTTTTATCAGTGGCTGAATCTTAAGTGAGCTAGCAGGTAGCAGCAGGCTTCAGGGTATCCTGGCATTATGTGGAGCTACCCCAGACCCAGTACTGGTGGCAGGCATCCATGGTTTTCAGTTTGGCCTCCCCCACACATCTCCAGGTTTAGTGCAGACAGTGAACAACGGTGGATCACTTTGTAGCTCCTATCATGTAGTGCCTAGCTGAACACAGATAGTGGGTAACCTATGCCTGCACCAGCACCCCCTCCCAAGAGGCCCCAGAACCAACATACTTCGAGGTTGGCTTCAGACCACAGCACAGCACCACCAAATTAGCCCCACAGGTGGCACATACAAAGGGTGGTCTCAACAGATACTAAAGCTCTCAGGCAACTACTGCTCACTGAGGTAAACCCCTACGTAGCTGTTCATGAGCTGTGAATGTGGGCAAACCCCACAGCCAGTCAGCCTAAGGGTCAGTCCCACCCACTGATGTGCCAATAGTAATCAAGGCTCAACTATAATAAGAGGACACACAACCCACACAAGGGACACTCCTGGAGCACCTGGAACAGGTGACCAGGGAGCAGGGCACCTACTACATAAGGCCACCCATTCAACACTGGGAGACATAGAAGATCTATCTCACACATAGAAACACAGAGAGGCAATCAAAATGGGAAAACAAAGAAATATGTCCCAAACCAAAGAACAGAAGAAAACTCTAGAAAAAGAAACAAATAAAATGGAGGCAAACAACCCACCAGGTACAGAGTTCAAAATAATGCATATAAGGATGCTCAAGGAACTTAGTGAGAACTTCAACAGAGATAGCAAGCATAAAAAAGGATATAGAAACCATAAAAAAGTATCAGTCAGATGTGAAGAATACAATAACTGAAGTGAAGAATGCACTAGAAGGAGTCACCAGCAGACTAGATGAAATAGAGGATCAAATCAGCGATTTGGAAGACAAGGTAGCAGAAAAGACCCAATCAGAACAGAAAAAAAGAGAAAAAGAGTCTAGAAAAATGAGAATAATTTAAGAGACCTCTGGGACAACATCAAGTGTAACAATGTTGCATCATAGGAGTACCAAAGGATTGAAAATCTATTTGAAGAAATAATGAAAACTTGTTTTCAGTCATTAATTTTAAATAGACATACATACAAAGCAAGGAAGCACAGAGAGTCCCAAACAAGATGAATCCAAACAAGCCCACATGAAGACATGTTATAATTAAAATAGCAAAGATTAAAGACAAAGAGAAAATCCTAAAAGCAGCAAGAGAAAGAACAGTAGTAACTTGTAAGGGAGCTCCCATAAGACTGTTGGCTAATTTCTCAACAGAAAGTTTGCAGGCTAGAACATATTGGCACAAAATAGTCAATGTGATGAAAGGCAAGGACCTATAACCAAGGGTACTCTACCCAGCAAGGCTATTTAAAATCAAAGGACAAATAAAGAGCTTCCCAGACAGGAAAAAGCTAAAGGAGTTTATCACCACCAAACCAGTATTATAAGAGAGACTTCTTTAAGATGGAAAAAAAATTATGAATAATAAAATGCCAATAGCTACATGTCTATCAACAATTACTTTAAATGTAAATGGATTAAATGCTGCAATCAAAAGACATAGGGCTGAATGGATGAGAAAACAAAACCCTTACATTTGCCACCTACAAGAGGCTCACTTCAGATTGAAAGATAGAAAGTAAAGGGATGGAAAAAGATATCTAATGAAAATGAAAATGAAAAACAAAACAAAAACTGGGGTAACAATACTTATACCAGCAAATTAGATTTTAAAACAAAGGCCACAACAAGAGAGCCCAATAATCCCACTTCTGGGTATTTATCCAAAAAACCCCTAAATGCTACTTTGATGGGACGTGTGCATCCATATATTCATTGCAGCATTGTTTACAGTGACCAAGATATGGAGGCAGCCTGGGTATCTGTTCATAGAAGAATGGATAAAGAGGATGTGGTACATATATACAATGGAATATTGCTCAGCCATGGAAGGGAAGGGGTTCATGCCATCTGGGACGACATGATAGACCTGGAGAGTATTGGGCTGGGTGGAGTGTTAAACAGACAAAGACAGATGCACTGTGATTTCACTTATATGTGGAGTCTAAAGAAAAAGCAAACAAACTCTTAGATACAGAAAACATTTGAATGATTGCCAGATGGCGGGTGGGTTAGGGGTGTGGGTAAAAAAAAGGGGAAGGAATTAAGAAGTACAAATTGGTTGTTACAACTGTCAGATAGGTACTAGATTTGTGTGATAGATGGGAGGTTTTGGGGGCAGGGTGAAAGAAGTGAAGGGATTAAGAAGTACAAATTGGTAGTTACAAAACAGTCATGGGCATGTGAAGTAAAGCATGGGTGATATAGTCAAAGATATGGTAATAACTATGTATAGTGCCAGGCGGGTACTAGACTAGTTGGGAGATTACTTCTTAAATTATATAAATGTCTAACCACTACACTGTACACCTGAAATTAATATAAAGTAATATTGAATGTCAACTGAGGCAGGGGGGAAGGTAAAGGGGAATAAGAGGTTCAGATTTCCAGGTATGAAACAAGTCATGGGGATGTAATGTACAACATAGGGAATACAGTCAATAATATTGTGATAGCAGGTATGTCAAATGGTTGCTGGACTTAGTATTAGTGATCACTTCTTTTGGTATATAACTGTTGAATAACTATGGTGTACCCCTGAAACTATTATAATATTGTATATTAGCTGTATTTTTAATACAAATCTTTTTAAAAAGCATCTTCCACACCATACCCAGTAGTATTTTTATACGTGCCTTTTGGCATTATTAATAAAACATGTACTTGGCAGAGGGGCACAGAAATGATAATGCAGTTAGGAGTCACTGAAAGCTAGAAACCACAGTCCCCAGGGAGGTGTTGGTAGTTACCAGCTCAGGCTATGGGGCCTTTCTACTGACTGCTGTTGAGTTCTCCCTATTTGCATCTTTCCTTCAGGCTTGGACTCTGTGGGCAACCCTCCTTCCTTCCTCATCCTCTTATTTCTTGGCTTCCTCAGTTTCTCCCTTTCAGTCTCACCACTGTTTCTGACAACTTCATGTACGTCTTCCTTCCCCTTAAATCTCTGTGGCACCCTCACTGCAAGTTTATCCCCTCCTCTCTCAAAAGCCATAGTGTCAAGTAGATGAAGCACAAGTTTTGGATTCAGATAAAATCAGTATTATATTTCAGATGTATACTATTACTTGCTAGTTGTGTGAGCAGGCTTATTTACTTAACCTCTCCATCCTTCAGTTTCTGCCTCTATATCAAAAGAATAATGATACTTACAGAATTGGTGCATCACCTGCAATATATACACAAGGTCTAGGACATAGTTGTAGCCCATTAAATATTAGTTCTCTTATCTTTTTCAGGTAAAAATTATAGTAAGGTTAACTTCATTGATGTGTGTCTTTGTTTGATTCACTCACCAATTTTAGCTCTAAGCTCCTGTCATCTGTGATAGAGATTTTCAGCAATAGCTCCATAGCAATGTGGTGTAGCTTCTTCAGACAGTAAGGGGTGCCAAATTGTTAGGGTGAAGATTTCCCTAAAGGACTGTGTTCAGCAAACTAAAACATGCTCTAAGTTTGTGTTGATTTTACCATACACAGAAATTTGTTTGAGAAAGGACTTAAGAAGGAAGGAGCAAGCTACCCTTTTGAGTTGCATATCTACCTTATCATGATATTTTTGGAGATGAAGGATTATGGTATGTTTTGGCCAGGGGACCCAAGAATGCTTATGTTTTACTCTACCTAAGAAGTCTACAATGGAGATACTTATAGTGGGAACATTGACAAAACAAGAGAAAGCTAAATTTTGCCGAGGGTTTGGTCTTGAGTCCCAGTGCAGAGCTCTATTACAGTAGGCTGGAAGAGGTGGCGGGCTCCTGTCTCCTAAGCAAGGTTGGCTTGAATGACCTAAAAGCAAAGTACTCCATTAGACACAGTCTGATTCTGTTAATCACAAATCAGTGTCAGACATACCAATGTGAAGAGAAAGACTGATCCAAGGCCCACAGACAGCAATAGAAGCAAAGGATATACAGAGAGGTTTTCTTACTGTCAAGTATGGCACTCGGCTAAGTTATAGACCCTGGGCAGACCCAGAAGCAGGGCTGAGTTGCTCTTTAGGAGAATGATGGTGAGACGATAGAGAGGTGGAAAGAGAAATGAGACCACAGCCACATGCTGACCTCATCAAGTTCTACCTATAAAGGTGAATTCATATTAGAACAACAGAAAAATCACAAAACTATTCCATTGATAAAATTAAAAGAATGTGCAACAGTATCAGATGACCAAATCAGTGTTTTGACCCGTAAATCAGCATTCCATCTGTGTATCCTGATTCATCTTGAAGAGGAGTCAAATGTGTGCTTGTTGTGGTAGACTGAGGGAGGAGGGAGGAGTTGCTCCTAGAAGCCAAGAATCTTGTGTGTTGGTTACTGAAACATCCCCTAAATATTCTCCCTTTCCAATCTCTACCCTCTCTCAGTAAGTTACCCATACTACTGACAAGTGTTCTTTCTTTGCCTAAAACCTTCAGTAGGTCTGCACTGTTCTCAAGTTCAAGTCCATACTCATGAATTGGTTGATACTCAGGGCCCTTTGCACAATGACCTTTTTAGCCTCTCCTCTTTGCCACGCTCCCTGCTCCCCTTCATTCCTGTACCTTTAGCTTCATTGCTCTTCTAGTAGGGACACATCACACACTTTGTCATTGCTATTTATTTGCTCCTGCCCTACCCTCTACACAAAATGCCCTTTGAAGTTCAACTCGAGTGTTACCTGCTGTAGGAAGCCTTTCTTGAAGCCCTCTTCTTCTGTGGTCTCATAATGCTTTATAAATACTGCAATTTATGGGGCTCCTGCATTTTGTGGTGGTGGGTGCTTGTTCTGTTTTTCCCATTAGCAAGTGGACTGAGATCCCTTTTGGTAGGAAACATGTCTTATTTATATTTTATTCTTTTTAAATTTATATTTATCCAGTGTATTGACAAATACATATGAAATGTTCAGTATGTTCATTGCATTGAATTATTCTTATAGACATAACATTGAATTCTTATGGGCTCTTTCCTATACCCCTTTACAGAGTTTTTTAAAAGTGGGAACTAAATTACAAGGAAAGAAAACTTTGTCTAAAACCTTACTCTAAAAACCGTTCTATAAAATAGATTTGAATTCCAAGGAAAAGTCACTAACCTTTACAACATTAACATTTTGTCCTGATAAAATATGAAAATCTCTATTAAGATTGGTTTTCCATGTAATTAAGATAAAGCTTTTTGTAATTTAATATAGAAGATATTTTATAATGCATGGATAGAACTAAAACATCTGAACTGATTCTACATTTTTATATTTTATTAATGGAATCATTTGAGATTCATAGTTGTCCTACTATTATAGTGTAGCCAGGAGTGCCTGAATTGACACTTGTTTCTTGTCTCTGAAGGGTTTTTCAGAGGTTGACAGTATGACTTCTGTTTCCAAAAGTCCAAAGTCCAAAAAGCCACAAATCCTCTTTTAGAAAACCATGGATGTCATTGAATTGGTTGTTTAAAGAAATGAAACCTAATATGCTCAGCTGTGATTGTTCTATTTGCCATCCATGCTGTTCTTTTTTGGCTCTCAGCTGAAATATTTATAAAGAAGACATTTAGGCTGAGGAGAAGAGAGTTGGAGAAGCTCAAGCTCTGAAGTTGTCTATAGCTGAGCCTTTGTTACGCAGTCCAGGTGGGTCTTCTTCGCTATTGGATGCTCCCATCATCTCTTTATGATACTCTGAAAACATGGGGTCTTTCAACCATAGTCAGAAGAATTCCTACTCTACTAAACAAAAAATATCAGTAATAATAATAAGCAGGAAGTATTTTAGGCACACTGTATACATGCATTACAAAAAACCTCTATACTCCTAAACTGAAAAGAGGAAACTAACTAACTAACTAAATAAATAAATAAAAGAGGAAATAAGCATGACTCTTCGGGGTAGGATCCATTAAGGGGATGGCCACCAAAGTTTTTGTCACCTTTCTGCTGTCACTTTTGATTGAAACCTGCAGAGAGGTGTCTTGGAAAATCTATTTATAATTTTTCTTTCCTTACAGAGTTCCCCCTGTAATTGTGTTTTCATCAAGCTGTCAGTTGGAGTTAATGTATTGACAGTCTGCTGTGATTGATGACAAATGTTTGTTAACATTTTCCTCCACTCTTCAACCCATAGAAAAATGCTAAAAAAGCCTTTTGGTTTAAAGAATTAAAGGAAGGACAACTTACTCAGATAAGAACTTTTTCATAGGCAGGAGTTTATCTTCTTAAAAGAAGGGAATTATACTGTGAAATGATGTGATTATGTAATATTATTGTCATATTTAATACTTTCCAATCCAGAGAGTATGATAAAAGACAGGAAATAAGAATATAGATGCAAAAACATTAATCATACTGCTTGTCAAAGAGGACGGATCAAATACATAGAATGCATAGCAAAGAAAACCAGCCCTTCATGTCCTTTCATAGTAATAAGTTCTTTCTTTTAATAAATCATGAATCAAAAAGTTCAAAAATAGACAGCAGAATAAAAGCATTGTTGGTAAACAATGATTTCTGAAGGAATTAAAGACTTAAAATTATAAGGAATTATTTACAAGAAAAGAGTTTTCTTTTTGATTCAATCATTTATCAAAAATCTCCTGAGAACATACTATCTGTATGTGACTTTCTTGTCTCACAATGAAATCCAAATAATACAGAAGTCTGTTTGGAAAGTTGAAATATTACTTTGATAAGTGCTTTCTGCTTTGTAAATCCCTTGCCCAACCCTTGTTTCCCATCCCCACTGTCCACCCTATTCCCACTTAATGTCATTTAAAATGATCTATTCTAGAACAGACTTTGCTAGGCCTATGGTGCCTTCTGAAAGGCCATTTATTAATCTGTTGAACTTCATGAAAAGTATCTTACTTGGAGATCTGGAACACAGTTCAGAAAACCATATTTCAACTATTCTTAAGGAATTTATGAGAGCATGTGTGTTTAGACAAATAAACTCTCACAGACTTTAATTAAGAAAAGAATATTGTATGCAAGATTTTGAGGTAGTAAAATATTCTAAGCATGTTATCCCTTTTCCTTGAGAATTCTTTTTTTTTTTTTTTTTTTGAGAATTCTTAAATTGGTTCATTCAGATACCATTTTGTATTTAAGAGGAAATGATTCATGCCTTAGTTGAATTTGCTTCCACTGAGTTGTATGAAATTGATTTTATATGACTAACTAGTTCTTATGGTGTTTCAAAATACCACCAAAAAATCCCCAAATCAGTAGCTTGGAAACTAAAAATGCTGCTTTGTAAATCAAATAACACATATTTTGTTCTGCTTAAAGAGTTCTTGAAAAATGAAAATTAGTAAAGGCTAGCAAAATTGCTGAGTTTGGCAATTATGAGTATGACCAATACCAGAAGAGCTTTAATTTGTATCAATGGCTCTTTTAGTAGCAAGCTCCCTTAGTTCATGTAAAGTGACTTATTTGATAATGTTTTGTTATACCTATACACACCCCTCCAACAAGTGTGCATATTTCATAAAATAAAGAATACTTGCAGGGTAAAGCAATGTAATAGTGAAATTCATCCATTCTGACAGGGACATGAATATCTATATATACCAAATTGCAGTTGTTAGGATTTAGGAATTAGTAGTAATGGTGTTAAGTGGCCTACCAGTAAGTTATCACGAGTTCTTCTGTAGATAATATATTGTGTCATACCTAGGAGAGGTAGAAAGACAGCAAAACCAGGAGCTTATCTTGGCTGTTGCCATTATTTTCTCTTTTGTTCATCACTGAGAGTTATTTGACTTAAAATCTCTTATCTTCTAGAGCAACAAGTGAAAAGGTTCAATTCTACCTTTCTCAATCCATTCTTCTCATTGATCTTTTTGGGTACTCTTTTGTTAAATGACTAAAGTGAACTTTTAGTTGTCAGGCACTATTGGAGCCACTAAAATTTCTCAGTTTATCTTGGTGAATGATTTAATCTGGTTGAAACCAAATACTGACTGTCTTCCCCATTTCTTTCCTGGGCCTCACAAACACTCACTGAAACTTCCTGCAATTCTGAACCCACTTGTATTCAGAATGTCCCCAGGCTATTCAAGAATTCCGCCTTTGACATTAGAATAAGACAGTTTTGTTGTAGCTACTTAGCGTTTTCAGTAGTCTTTCCCACGTTCTCTAGTGTGTTGTGGTCTCTCAAAGATGGGAGCAGCCAGAACTGTGGTTTATGAACCCCGACTCCCACACCTATATCTTTCTCTCTGGAAAGTACCACCTCTACCAATTTCCAGTTGAATTTAAAAAAGAAAGAAAGAAAGAGAGAGAGAGAGAGAGAGAGAGAGAGAGAGAAACCATGTTCACATTTATTATTAAAGCTAATGTGTAATTCTCTCCAAGGGAAATCTGCCTTCTGTCTGGTTTGAAAATCTTGAACTAAAACTCAGCAATCATGGAATTTCAATAAACAACCAGAGGGATAGAGGAAACACCCCAAAATAATGTTATAAAACTGATTTTCTGGTCTGGCTGTATGTGTGTAAGTTTGGTCCTGGTTGGAACCATAATGAGTCTGAAGAAGAACCATGGTCATGTTGTACCTTAAAGCATGTTCCCTTTTGGCAAGCAATATAAAAGAAAATTCTGACAGGTTATTTAATTATTATTTTTGGTTGATGATTTGAAAATTGTTCTTTCCATTGGACTCAGAGTATCAACTTTTTAAAATTATGCATACATTTTAGGAGAATGGTAATTACAGTTGACTCTTGAACAACATGGGTATTAGGGGTGCCAACCCCTCCACCCACCGCACAGTCGAAAATTTGTGTATAACTTTTAACTCTCCCAAAACATGTTACCCATAACTCTGTGTCCTCAGGGAATTAATTCCAGGACACCCACATATACCAAAGCCCTGGATATAAAATGTCATAGATCAATGCATATAGTCAGCCCCTCCTGTCCATGGACTCCCAACTGCTGATTGAAACAATACAGGCATTGAGTTCTGGTCAAGATGGCAGAGTCTGTAAATACGGTGCTTGCCTCCTCTCAAAAACACATTAAAATTACAACTAAACTACAGAACAACCATCATTGAGAACCACTTGAAGTCTAGCTGAACAGAAGTCCTGTAACTGAGGACATACAGAAGAAGCCACATCAAGACTGATAAGAATGGTGGAACAGGCTGTGTGACCATTACAAATCAAGAAGGATATCTTGGCTGTGGAGGTACCCCACCACCACCAGAGGAGTGTCCCACACCAGGCTCCCCAGCATAAGATTTCCGTGCTGGAAAGTGAAGACCTGGCAACTTCTGGCTGTGAAAACCAGCAGAGATTGAGGCTGAGTGAGATAAAGAATGGATAGAGTCCCAGGTGCTTTTCTTAAAGGGCCTGAACGTGGACTTCTTCTCTGATAGACTCACTGTCTCTGAGCACCAGCTCTGGGGTAGCAGCTCAGGAAGCACCAGGGACATACTGGGAGGAACTGAATTGTCTGGCTTCAGAGCAGAGACTATAGGGGCAGCTTTCTTCCAGACAGAAGTACTGACAAAAGTCATAGTTCCTTTGTTGAGTCCTCCTCATACCCAGTGTACAGATCCAGGTTGGTGCCGTATCTGAGTCTCCATCAACCTGCCTGACCTTGTTTGTCTGGCCCTGATGATTCCTTGAGACCCCACTCTACCCAACTTGAAGACATACCCAAGCTGCTTCCAGTGTCTTTTCCAGTGGCACTGGCATCAGCCAGTCTCAGTTAATAGCTTAGTTTCTCCTAGGCACCTCTAGGCCCAACACAAGTGGCATCCTTCTGCAGATCACTTTGTAGCTCATACCAAATGGCTCTGAGCATGGCACAAGCAATGGCTGACCTTGGCCTGCAATAAAGCCCCTCCCAAGAGGCCCCAGAATCAACATACCTGGTGGCCAGCTTCAGACCATCCCAGAGACCACCCACCTACCTCCACAAAAGACACACCTAAAGGGTAGACTGGGCAGACACCAGAGCCATGATAAAGTAAATCTTGCTCTGTAGAGTCAGCCTCTGCACAATAGCTCCTCCACTATAATAAGAGCCAGTCATCACAAGCTATCACCTGGAGGGTCAGTTCCTCCCATTGACCTGCAAACAACAACTAAGGCTCAACTACAACAGGAGGGCACACACAGCTCACACAAGGACACCTGAAGCACCCAGCTCAGGTGATAAGGGAGATAATCACCACTGGGCCCTATAGGACACGTACTACATAAGGCCACTCTACCCAGATTGGGAGACATAGCAGCTCTCCCTGGTACTTAGAAACAAACTCAAGGAGGCAGCCAAAATGGAGAGACAAGGAAACATGTCCCAAATGAAAGAACAGTACAAAGATCCAGAAAAAGAACTGAACAAGATGGAGATAAGTAATGGAACCAGATGCACAGTTCAAAACACTGTTTATAAGGATGCTCAATGATCTCAGTGAGAACTTCAACAGAGATAGAAAACATAAAAAAGAACCAGTTAGAAATGAATACTACAGTAACTGAAATGAACAATACATTAGAGGGAATCAGCAGTAGATTTAATGAAGCAGACTATTGAATCAGCACCGTGGAAGAGAAGGTAGCGGAAAACTCCCAATGAGAACAACAAAAAGGAAGAAAAGAATTTTTAAAATGACGATAGTTTAAGGGGCCTCTGGGACAAGAGAGAATCTTAAAAGCAGCAAGAGAAAAGCAGTTAGCTACCGACAAAGGAGCACCCGTAGACTGTCAACTAATGTCTCAACAGAAACTTTGCAGGCCAGAAGGGATTGGCACCTAAATAAGCAAAGTGATGAAAAACAAGGACTTCCAGTTAAGGTTACTCTAGCAAAGCTATCACTTAGAATTGGAGGACAAAGAGTTTCCCAGACAAGAAAAAACTAAAGGAGTCAAGATAAGGAGGCAACCTGAGTGTCCGTCAATGGATGAATGGCTAAAGAAGAAGTGGTACATATATACAATGGATATTACTCAGCCATAAAAAAAATGAAAATTTGCCCTTTGCAGCAACCTAGATGGACCTAGAGCAGGAGTGACCAGCCTTTTGGCTTCCCAGGGAGACATTGGAAGAAGAATTATCTTGGGCCACACATAAAATATACTAACAGTAACAATAATTGATGAGCTTAAAAAAGCTACATGCATAATTTTCATAATGTTTTAAGAAAGTTTATGAATTTGTATTGGACTATATTCAAAGCTGTCCTAGGCCACATGTGGCCTGTGGGCTGCAGGTTGGACAAGCTTGACCTAGAGGGTATTGTGCTGAGTGGAGTAAGTCAGACAGAGAAGAACAAATGTCATATAATTTCACTTATATGTGGAATGTAGAAAACAGGATAAACAAACAATCTAAACAGAAACAAGCTCATAGATATAGAGAACATTTTAATGGTTGCCAGATGAGAGGGTAGAGGGATATGTGAAAGGGCAAGGGGATTTAGAGGTACATATTGGTAGTTACAAAATAGTCATAAGGATATAGCATGGGGAATATAGTCAGTATTGTAATAACTAGGTATGGTGTCAGGTGGGTACTGGATTTATTATGGTGATCACTCCATAAGTTATATAAATATCTAATCACTGCGTTGTACACCTGAAACTAATATAATATTGTATGTCAATTGTAATAGAAAAATAAAGAAAGAAAGAAAGAAAGAAAAAAAGCAACAGTCCAGGCATTCATTGAAAAATGGCCGTGTATAAGTGGACCCATGCAGTTCAAACTCATGTTGTTCAAGGATCAACTGTATATTTTGAATAGATAATAGCAAAATTGATAAGTGAAAAGACTATCTTATGATTGTTATTTTGTAAGTGTGAATTAATATTTTATTACAAACCAAACTGAGACAACTATTTTTAATGCTATTAAACAATAAAGATATCTAGCAAAATTTTGTCTCACCACATCATTTTAAAGCTGGTAAGTTATATCCCATGTTATGTGACACCAGAAAAATCAAGGAGACCCATATCATGCACAAAAGGAATACTCACCTCACGAAACTAGAGATGAAAAGCTCATGAATAAAATCAGTTACCCAGGAAAGCTTAGAATTTACAGAAACCAAGACAGGGATCTGAATCTAAGCAAAGGATCTTCACCTCTTTGTTGTTTTACAATTGGTGAGGTATTTAGTCACCTAGAAAACCCGAACCATCTTTTCTTATACTTACTATACTTACTCTCTCTTCACCCTGACATATGAGAGTGACCACATCTCTTGAAACATTAGCCTCCTTGGACAGTCCTTCCATTATGATGGTGGCAAACTTCTTCATGGAATGACTACTCCCCACCGAAGTGCCTACTCCTGGAAGCTGAATGAGAGAGATGAACGTTCTGTTCTCCCATCCCAGTATACTGCTCAGCTTTCCATATCTATGTAGAGTCTGAATGACACCCTGTGGCCTGATATTACATGGAAGCATATTAATCTCATGTGTAGCGATTCTGTAGAGAAGTTGCGTTACAAAACACTTTCTGATGTTTAGCTCTGAGTTATGGCGTCTATGATTAATTAGGATGCCTTTATTAAGTCTTTTCTTCCTCTTGTATCCTGGCCTTGCAATTCTTAGGGAACTCCACCCTCTCCCCCTCCCACTACTCTGGGCTGCTCAGTTTGGTAGCTGTCACTGAAGGCTCAGAAAGAATGGTTGAATGGTAGCTGAAGAAACAGCATGTTCTTTTGGGATATAGTGGGAGGTGGGTAATTGCGCAAGGGTGAAAGAATGATGAGAAAGGTGGCATCATGTTTCTGTGGCAGCAACAATTAGTGCCAGTAGTCAGTAGACTGATCCTGCAGCTTGCATGTACTCCTCCCCTCCCACTGTGGTCTAGTGGGAGGAAATACCTGCTTTGAAATTGAAAGGAGGAAATTGCATGTATCACCCCATTAGAGGAAATGTATAAGGAATTAGCATTTATACACCGAAGGGCTGATGCAGTGACCTTTGCAAATAGCTCTTTGTAGATAGCTGCTAGATCAGATTTATTTACTCCTGCTGCACTTTCGCCTTGTAGTTTTTTAAAATATTTCTAAAGTCACCAGAATTAGAGCTGGTGATAAGGCTAGATCAGTGGGCCATTAGAGTTTAATTTGGGGCCTCACTGAAATGACTAGAACTCTGCCATCAGGGAGTAAGTCACTGCCCTGTGATACTTGTTCCCAACAAGTACAGCCCCTACTGAAATAACTCGGCCCTGAGAGGAAGTTTATTCAAAATTATAGTTATAAATGGTATCCTTTATTTATTCAGAATTAACATGTCTTGAATTTTGTGTACCATAAGGCACTGAGTGAGATATCCTGAGTGTTGATTTACTGCAAACCCTTAAATGTTCAGGTCCACATAACTCTGTATACACAGAGGTAGAAATGTGTGCATAGGTTCTGTGAGTGCTTTATTAGATCCCTTCCTTCCAGCATCTGGACATTTCATCCCTGGCTGCTTTTGGAGAGAGTCAAATTCTGACAGGAGGGTTATCTAGGGAACTACCCAGGAGGAAAATGAAGCCCAGTGTGGAGCAGGGGCCTGGCCCAGACCCCTGCTGGTAATGCAGTATGTTGCTGTCACATCTGACTGCATACACAAATAGATGCTTAGACTGCTTTTTGTTTTTTTGGTTTTTTTGCTTTGCTTTGTTTTGTTTTATTTTTGCCTTTCATGACAGCATTTGTTTTGTAAGGCAAAGAAAAACCTCTTGGAAGGATTCAAGATTTCATATCTGCAGAAGGCATTTCTACAGCTTTTGTCAGACTTAGCTGGTCTGTAAAGCGTCTTTGTTTCTGGGTGACTGTTGCAGAAAGCAAGTCCATAAACTAGTGAGAATACCGGGGAGAATGATTTCTATTGAAAGTGTTGAGTAGGATATGGTGTGGTGCATGGGACCAGTCCTGAGAGGGCTTTGTTTCTTGCAGCATGGTGGAAATTCACATTCATATTGCTGCTTCGTGTTCGTTAGCATGCATGGTTAAACAATGGGGCATGCCAGACGACAGTGTTGATTAATGCATTCCTCAAACGTGTTGATTAATGTGTTCCTGCCATGCCTCCATAAGCCGCCACTGCACCTGAGGTGTGCAGGATGTGCCTCCTTGCCGGCTGCTGCGTCACTCACATGGGCTTATTTGCATATGGGTCATTTGTGTGTATATATTTCACACCAATGCCTGTATAAGTAAAACCACAGACCTAGGAGGTTTTTAACAGAAATATTGTCCTCTCACAAAAGTGTTCTACATTGTAATGTAGCAGGGCCTCTATACACTTTGAAGTTCAGAGAAGGAATGATCTAGCTCAACATACTCGTAGACACTTGGTGCCATCTGTCTCCTATGGATGATTCACCCTGACTTGAATTTTTGTTCCCCTAAAAAGTTTTTGTAAAAGGGAAAAGCTGGAAGTACTTATTGAGTACAGTTTTCACTGGAATAATATAGGAAGAGATATGCAAATGGACTGTCCAGTAGACGCTTGGTGCAGTTCGCATCTCACTCCTTCCAGAAGGAAACCCACTCCTTCCAGAGTCAGGGAGTCCATCTGTCCAGCCAGAACAATTCCATTTCCAGTCAGCTTCATTCAGGGTTGTTACTTTCCCTGCTGCATTATGAATTCTCCCTAAATCACATATTTTTTTCATATCTTGTTTCCAACAAGGCTCATCCTGATGGGGTTCTGCCTGGCTAATGTTTAAAAAGGCGAGTATTTAAGAGTTTTTGTTCTTTACTTGATATTTGAAACAAGAATTCTACTGCTACTTTATAAAATTTCGGACCCTAGGATTCTCTGCAAGATGACAAAAATGATACGAAAGCCATATTATAAAATGTTGATAGAAGATCCAGGCATAAAGGAAATGATTCAGTAGTGCTAGAGTGATGGTAGCATCCCCCGCAACTCCACCTCCATGCCTTCAGGCTCCAACTATAACATTTTAACAGAGGAAACCATCAGTGCTGGTCAAAAAAACTTCTTTTAACACTGGGAAAAGCAGAGCAAACAAGTTCATCCTGAACAAGAGAGAGCTTTGATATATTAGAGAACTATGAAACTATTATATAAAGAAGTAGTGGAGTCACAATATTTATCCCATTTAATTATTGATGAAATTAATGGTGAAGGATGGCATTCTGACATTTTCAAGAACAAGACTTGAGTAAGCTTCTTTATTCCATTTAGACTTAATAGTGATAAGACCATTCAGAGGTCTACTGTGTGGATTTATAGACTACATGACTTCTGTTATTTAATTAATGATATGAAACCCCAAATTTATTGTTACTTTAAAATACTTAATTAGTCTGTTTCAAAAAGAGTATTTGTGGAAAATAATAAAAAAAAAATATTGAATTACTGCCTTGGCTTTTGTATACATTAGCTTCTCTTTTGGAACTTGAGGGTCACAGAACATGTGTTTAAATCATTGTAATAGATACATATTTGATATTATGGGAAAAGTAATATTTGATTTTCAAAGAATCTTTAATTATATGATCTGTTTAAAAGAAAAATGCACCAAAATAACTATGTGAGAGGGACTTCACACTTGTGATTAGACATGCATTTTTCTTGGTTTGCTTGAATTCTACCGAAGGGGTAAACAAAGAGAAGCAGCGAACATGATTAATCCGTTTTCTGTAAAGCTTTTCATACTGTACTGAATAAAAGCCTTGCTGACAGAGGCTGTTAGCCTGGTGAAGGAAAGGCCATAGGAGTAGGTTATGAAAGGAGAGAATGGAAGGCAGGGGACAGTCCACATAGAGAAGGAGCACAGGGGAATTGGTTTTTGCAAGTTTCTATTTATTTTTTTGTAAATAAGCACAGAGAACATGTGCTTAACAGTTTTTCTAAATAGCTTTGTTCCTGGGGCAAAACAACAACAACAAAACAAAACTGAGAAAGGATTTGACAAATACAACTGGACCAAACTACTATATTAAAATTATTCAAATGACCTAGAAAATATATCTAAGTTCTAAATGTCCTATAAATATTTCTTCATTGTATGACATTTTCCTTAGAGAATCTAATGACAAATATGCTTTAATACAAAAAAATTTTGCATTGATTAATTGTATAAATAAATTATTTGACTGGTATATATTTTTGAATACCCTTAAAAATCTTCCTTGCCATAGAGGAGTAGGAAAAAATAAATGCATCTTAGACAACTTTCTGGACCTTTCTGGGGACTTAGTTCATGCTCTGTAAATATCTCTTGAATTAAAATGAACGTTTGTTATGTACCAAAACTAGAAGTCATCCTCAGGAAAACTTTTCCCTAATTTTCTCTGGGTCTTCCATGTGTTGCTGATGGTTTTTGGTAACTCAAAATAGCTTTTATGGTAAATTGGTAGACATTTTGATTTTCCAAAAACAAACCTTTGAACACTATCATTTTTCTTCAGTAGAACAACCCATAAATTTTGTGAGGAAGTAGAGTTCAAATATCTACATTATAATGGACTTGCCGAATCTGTCCAAATTATTTTTATTACTGAAATGTGGCTGCCTTGATCTAGTCATTGATTCAGTAAACACAGAAAGGGCATGAAAAGATTTTTGTTATAATGCGTAAGCAATTAAAAGACTTTCTTTTATAAAATAGATTTTTTTCAGCTGAGAGTCAAATGCAGTTCTTCACAAGTAGAGTATTTCCGTAACCATTGAATGACTTAGGGGACCGTTGCCCATATTAGAACCTAAACGCTTTCACCTAGGGATCAGACAATAAATCAAAGTTTATTCTGGATTTATTGGGTTTCATTAATATAAATAAATACTAACTTGTGGGACCTACATATAGTGCCTATATGGTGATCATCTTCATTAATAAATACTGATTGCTTCTTATGTATAGGAACCGTGAGAGGTTCTAGTAATGCAGTGTGCATTAAAAGATATGGCTCTTGCCCTTCGGTGACTCACACTCTTTAGTAATATACATATAAATTGTTCACATATTATTGAAACCCTGCAGTCGATACAATTTGAGTGTATCAGTTATCACTGAAGGTGAAGAAATTGGAGGTGCTGTGAAGGCAGATTGGAAACTGTTGTTTGGACCAGGAGTTTGGGATAGGTGTGGATTATGCTTAAGGATTTTGAGTAGGGGAGTCACATAATTAGATCTGAGTTGAGAACAAATATCCTGGCAACTGTATACAGCAAAGATGAGTGAAATTGAAAGCTGGAAACCAGCACTAGGCAAGAGATGATACAAAGAAGTAAGAGAACTTGACCCAGGATCCTAGCAGAGTGCTACAGAGAAGGAGACAGTTTCAAGTATTATATATTTCAGTGGACTTATATGCCAGTTGGGAATGAAGAATGAAGAAAAGCAAGACTTGACTTCTGACTTTAGAGACTGAGTAAATGGATGGTGGTGCTGCTGAGCAGAATACAAAATGTAGAAGGGTTACTTTGGATAGGAAGATAGAGAGTTCCGTTATAAATATGGTGAGTCTGAAATATGTTTGATTGTGAATATACTCAGCTGAGTTTGAATTATGTTCAGTTATGAACCCATTAATTCTTGAGAGAAGTGATGTGTGCCCACCATTGTTTTGAGATTAATTTGGCATCAATATTTCAGGAAAATTAAATGAAAGCCCATTGAAGATGAGGAAAGCATTTACTATGAGGACAGTAGAAACTATTGCTGAGGTAGATGTATGAGTAGTGAGATCCCAAAACTAGGAGAGAAGCTGTGGAAATGGTAAGTAGAGATTCCAGGAGTAAAGCAAGCTCCAGCTGGAGAACGGAAGCCACTTGCCTTTGATCATTTTGTTTAATTTTAGCTGAGTTTTTGTCCCATTACTTCATGAATACAGTCATAGTTGAGACATCTCTGCCTTAGTTGAGTTCCACCTCTGAAATTCACAGAGAATTGGGTTGGCAGCATGGTAACTAGCCATCCCAGGTTGTCCTCAGAATTAGCACACTTTTTCGAAGTGATATGGTTTCTCATGGATCACATACAAGGAGAATTAATGTCATCAATCATCTCCTCAAGGAGAACTGGCTATAGAAACCAAAAGGTCAAAAACTTATTAACCTAGCGGCCCAGAATGTACACAATGTAGACTGAAATGACTTTGTTTAGAGTGATCTAAACAAAGAAAATTTTGCCAAGGGCAAAGATGAAGGAAAACAGTACATAGCATTCCTAAAGGTCACTGAAACTATTTTTTGAAGCAATAACATGGGACATGGGACAATATGTCATTATTACTAAGCAGACAAATTTGAGTCCATATAAGGGGAAAGTGTGGCCTTGTTTCTGTTTCTGTTGTTGTGTTTGTAGTTATTGCTATTTTTTTTGTTTGTGGGTTGTTGTTTTTTTTTTGTATTATAGTCACTATTTAGAAAGGGTGATCAGTTAGATGTATGCCAAATGTCTAAGGTAGTGTTTCCATGAAACATTTCCATTTTAATAATTTTTTCAGATTACTAGATGAAAGATGGCTTAACCTTAAGGCATGTGCTAAAATGAGTTGTAAGTCTCAGATACAGTCCTAATGCAATGTGTTGGCTGTAGAGGGAATTCATGTGTACTTATGGGCAAATTCTGGCATAATTAATGCCACAAATCATAATTTTAAATACACAAATCATAATTTATATTCATAAATTTTTCATTTTGAGCTCCTAGGTATTTCTTAATCAAAACTAATACCACTGTCCATTCATCTTCTCTTCAATCAATCAAATGGAAAAATACTATTGTTTCTTAAGAATAGAAAAATTATCAAATTTTCTTTCTACTTCTCATGTACATAAGATAAGCGAAAAAAAAATCTCCAAATTAAAATGGGCACTTTTTCATTTATCCTAGAAACTTGGGATGGAATAGTAAGCAGTCATGGGGTTTGTGCCATGGGGGCACCGTGCTTGCTTCCTTCTACAGTTCTACCAGTTAAGTCTTCTTATTGCTAATGACTTCCCAGGTGTACCAAATGTTCACTAGTTCCTGTTGTTCTAGAAGTCACATTGGTGATCCATATGGACCACGGAACCTATTTTCTGGAGAACTATCTGTTGTTTAATTTCTATAAATCGTGTGTGGAAAAACCTTTCCGGTTTGTAGTCTACAATTTACTTGCATTATTTTCAATCTGGCTGACATATAACACTTTGGAATCTGTAATAAAATTATGTTTCTCATCTGTCAATAATTTGCTTCCTGGTAAAAGGAATGGGAAATTTTTGTTAGGATATACAATTATTTTTAAAGTCTTCAAATTATATAGAAGTCTTTGCAAATGATACTGAAGAGTTCATTACAACGTAAATTTATTTTCTTACCACAACTTTTCTTTCTCTACTTGGCATTATATAGCTGTAACTTGTATTCTTCCTCACTATAATTAAATGTTTTTACCTCTATTTATAGAATATAGATATATTTTGATCAAAAGTGTTTGAATTAGAAGACACTCTTTTCCATGATTAAGCTGCTGTAGAATCATAAAATATTTTAGTGCCACAAAATCAGCACCATAATTTTAATGTTATAATAAATTAGAAAAGAAAATGAAGAAATTCTAGGCTGTAAAGCCAGCTCTGATACAAATTTTACCTGGTCCCTTTATTATTAACTTGCAGTTCCTCCTGGCCTTTGTGCCTCCACCAGGTAGGCATTTCCCATTCTTCTTTGGACTGCTCATTTGACCTGTTCCTGCTTTAGTGTTGCCCTAGTTTAGCACAACACAGAGGCAAGTTATTTTCTCAAAGATCTCAACTTACCCAGGGATTCATTTGTCTTATGCTTCTCTGTTTTGTTGGCACATGTATGACATGATGGCCTTAAAAATAATAGGTTTGTTGTAAAAATAGCATTTGGGATCCTCTAAGGCTGTATTCCATAAAGACAAATTAGTTTAATTTTATATAATATATTTTAATGTCTTCCCAATGATGGTGGCCCTTCTTCAATATTTAATAAGGTAAAATTAACAGTATTACAATAACAATTGAGAATAATCAAAATGTGCCCACAGCAGTATTTATTTTATTTTTAGTACCAGGGTCTTTCTTTCTTTCTTCCTTTCTTTCTTTTACTCCATGCCTATTAAAAATGTCAACAGAAGTTTTGGGAAGGATTAAATTTGTATATACGAGTATATAATAATACCTTAATAGTGGAATTGAATATTCCCAGGGATACTGACTCTGAAAACCATTATGTTCTACTGCAATAACAGTCACCATATTTGAGGCTTACTTTGTACTAGACAGGTTCTAAGAACTTTACATGTTGTATCTCATGTTATCCTCACAGTAACCTGTATCCTCATTTTATAGATGAAGAAACTGAGCTACAGAGTTAAAATACATTGCCCATGGACACACAGCTAGAAAATGGTAGGGCAGAGATTCAAACCAAGTTAATCTAATTCCAGAGCACATGTGTTTACCACTACACTTCTGCCTGGGCAAAAGTGTGCCCCCCAGAATACTTAATTCATTTATAAGGGAATTCCTTGGCCTTGGGAGTTCTGATCAATACGTTCTGTGTACATGACAAATAAGGTCTCACATGGAGTCGGAACTATTACCTTGCTGCCCATTCACATCAAACAATTAATCTAAAGGCTGTCAATGTGTTACACTGCACCTGTGGTTCTAAATATCCATCCTGTGTCCGTGAACCTGGTGTAGAATAAATGAGTGTTACGGAAAGAGAAAAACAATGCCAGCCCGAACAATGTAATGTGATTAGGAATGCTTGACTGCTATAAGGTAATCTGACAACAGTCTTGGCCATTTTTCTTATCTTTCGTATGGCTGATTATATCTGAAAAAAGCTCTTGGAATTCTAGTGTTGGTTGTGGTTTGCTCACAGGTCTGGCATTTGTTCACAAATAGAAATAGTCATAATAACAGCATACTTTTTGTACCTTGCCACCACCTTCCCATCCTACCTCTTCCTCCTAGAGCTCTTCCACAGGGACCCAGGCCATGTTTCATACACACAGGATTCTCAAAGAAGGAACCTGACTAACTACTTTAGGTGTGACTTCCTATGCTCTTCCCTGCCCCCTGCCCATCCTAACCCAATATTTCTATTTTAATAGAAAAATCTGGAAAATAAATGACCTTGAAGATCAAAAGGAAGGAAAAATTAAATCCTATCATTAGTTTTAGGTAGTAGAATTCTGTGCAGAGGGTTTATCTTTTTGGATGGGGGAACTCTATTCCATAAATGCCTTAAAGCACCACATGGTGAACACTATCTACTCATGAATCTCCTCCCTACTTAGATTATCATAATTTCAGTGATGCCTTTAGATAATGATCATGATTAATATGCACTTTTAAAATATGATCATTGGTAATAAAATATGGCTTTGTAACATGCATTTTATTTAAATTTGTATTTAGTTTTACTAATTATCTCCTTATTATCAAGTGTTTGTATCATTGTGGATATTAACTTACTTTTTCTTTATCCTAATTAAGCTTGTACAAAGCTGATGCACTTACTCTGACCTTGCCTTTGTTCCTCTCTCCAGCTCTGCTCTTGATAACATTGGCTGCCTTGATGTCCCTTGAACATCAGGCATACTCTCTCAGAGGCCTCTCTGTTATTGTTCCTTCTGTCTGGAACCCTTTTCTTGCATATGTTCTAAATCCTTGCTGCCTCTTCTTCAGGTCTTTGCTCAAATATCACTTTCTGGTGAGCTGTTTCCTGTCCTTGTGGTGAGCAAGTTACTTATGCATTTACACACACACACACACACATACACTTTGGAACCCCTACCTCCCTCTCTAGTTCTCTAGTTTTGTTTTTTTTCTCCATAATATTTAACATCTAACAAACTACATAATTTACTGTTTATTTTGTTACCTGTCTCTCTGTGCTAGAATATAATGTCCATGAGGGCAGGAACTTTTGTCAATAGATGTATCCCAGTACCAGGAATACTGCCTGGCATATAGTAGGTGCTTAATCTGCTCAATGACTGAGCCAATGAATGAATGAATGAATGAATGCAGACTTATGAAAATGTTAAGTTTCAGCCCTTTGTCAGATAATGCATTAGCTAAATAAATTTTGCCTTATTTTGTGTAACATTCTGACCTTCCAAGTTCCAAAAATTGTCTTAATTTAGAACTCAACTTACCCACAAATTCTGCTAGCAGGAGGAAGGAGTATTTTGGCTTCCCATTGTTAAATGTGGGGGTGGAGTTGGAAAACAATCAAAAGAATTGTTTCTTTTATTTATTTGGAGAAAATGAACAAATCTAGCATTTGTTGTTGAGAGAAAAATGCTCTTTACAAAGCACAGAAACTGTTCCCAAAATCTTTGAAGTGTGTCACTGATCCTTTAACCAGTAGCTGGAGAAGCAAGTATCCCAGTGACAAACATGGGCTTTGTTGGGATGAAAGTTAATCATAAGTTTACAAAGGCCAATTGGGCATTTGGCTTGTGACTAATTCCTGGCAGTGACACAGAGGAGTCTCTTAACTGGCCCAGTCACATATATTTTAAGTAAAGACCCTTGTTCTCGAAATACAATTTTTTTTTCCTAGTACTTTCATTTGGATTAAACTAATGCATTGCTTGAGATATAAATTACATTAAAAATGTTGCCAAAGTCATAGTAGTTTCTATAATGGTAGAGGGAAACAGATTACTTAGGGAGAGGGGTTATTATTATTTATTTGTTAGGGGTTCCTTTTTCCAATAATTTATTTAATTGGCTCTTATATTTGTAAAACCACTAGAGACCATAAATGAATCAGAACAATGCTCCTAATAGTCTCCCAGTTGCTGGTTCTGGGTTTTCTGGTACATACATTGTAGACAGCCTGTTTCCTATCAATACAATAAAAATCCTTATCAACCCCCAAGACCCACCCTTGATGCTGCATTCATGAAGTGATTTCAGGATGGTAGGAGCCCTCCTGGCCTACTGGCTAGTCCCTAATCTGACCCTGCGAGAGCTTGGTTTCCTTAACTTAATTCTATATTTATTGAGCTGCTCCTGCTTCAGTCACGTATCAGATATGGGGTGAGCACTGAGTTACCTATGTACTCTCCCACATGCTAGGGACTTAAGCTTTAATTCTTGCCAAAATAAAACCTCTGAGGTCTTGTACACATGTAATGCTGTAGTGGCTCCATATTCCAGGTCTTTCTAGGATAAGATATCAGGACCCCAAATACCGGAGGGGAAATAGAAAGGCTAGCACTTATGTAAGGAAAGATATACAACTGGGAAGTACAATAGAGAAACTTACCCGGGTAACGCCAATAGGGTAGAGGTCCAGCCTTCTCCACAACTTACAGGGATAAAAGGATGCTTGAAAACCTGTGATTGTCTGAGTAGTTGCCCTGTTTTTTTAATCATTCTTAAGGCCTTGAAGAGTGTGAAAGTGCAGCAGGCAGAAGTGCAAATTTCCATCCACAACTATGTGTAACAAAGAAATAACCTTTGCTTCTTTCAGACAACTTCAGGAAACTCGGTACTAGCTCAGGTACACTCCTTTAGCAGGTTCAGGGGAGCCCTTTTAAAATAAAGTGATTTTTAAATAAAGCCTTTTGTAAATAAAGCAAAGTTCCAGTATATAACACAGAGAAGAGCTAAGGTATTCTGGAGCCCCTTCTGTTAAGCCTCTCCTCAGTGCCCTGAAGAGTTCCTGTCTGCCCCGTGATGCTGCCCTGGCATAGGACACTACCACAGTGGAACTTTGATGGTTGTCACAAATGCTGTTCACCATCCATGGACACAGGGCCAGTTCAGCATTGTTCTCAAGTATACAGACTCAGGAGTCAGACAACCTAATCATATAATGTGAAAGCTAGCAAGTAAGAAATGATCACTGTAAGCCTCACTTTCTTCATTTGTAAAATGGGAAAAATGGATTTTAACAGGTTGTAAAGTAGTTATGCAAGGGACCTGGTACAGAGGAAGCCCTCCGTAAAGAGTAGTTGGTTTAAAAATAAATACAAGTCCCTAATGTATAGAATTCTTCAATTTTAGGGGAGCAAAAAAACCCCATAGATTTAATAAGGGCTGAAAAATTTTGACAGTCTAGCAGTCATTTAATCACTTTGTCTCCCATTCTTAACCCCTGTTGTAATTCATAGTTTTGTCCCAAATTATATGTGTGTAGTAATTGTGCCCCTTTTTTGCTATAGACAGAAAGTTTCTTCTGTATGTGATGCAAATGTGGATTTAAGAGATGCTGATATTATAATGAGCCAGAAGTTAATGAACAGGAAACTGAACAAGAATGGGGCAGACAACTTGGCAACAGAAATGGCTCAGGGCAGGAAGTATAAACCAAACATGTCCAAAAAGGAGAAGTGATTCGAAAGACCAGAGGGTGGGCTGGAGGAGGGGCAGCTTCTGGACTGACTGAGAATGGATTTGACTGCATGCTGAAAAAAAACACAAGTGCAAGTTTTGCTCCTTACACCAAGCCAGTAAAGGTCATGATGAAGTACCCATGTACTTTTTCATCACACAAAAGGTCTGCGTGCCATTTACCTTAGTCTTTGAATATATCTATTTGTTCTTATTTACTCTTGGTTGCAGTATATTAGTTCTGTTACCCAGATGGATTATAGATTTCTTCAGGGCAGGGTCAGTAGCTTCTGCTTTATATCCCTCTTCCAAACGGTTGTCATGTAACAGGTATATTTGTATAAGCCAAGGTACAGGGGAAAACAGAAGCCATGTTAGGTATTTTAAACAAGGGAATGTATTGGAAAGGCTGGAACTGCATAAAAAAGAAGGGAGGGTGTTGGAGGAGCAAAAAGGAAAAGGTGATACCTGGATCAAGAGCAGGTAACATCCCTGGGCTGAAGCCCATGAACTTGCTCTAGCTGTTGCAGGTGGGTTGGAGACACATTCGATTCTGGGTCTACTCAAGAGGTGCTGTGTCAGCGAGGGTTGGAACCAATTAAAAAATTGCTCATCCTTCCTGGGCTGCTTGAGTCCAGAATCATACCAGTCCCGCTGATACTATAGCAACTACGATCAACTGCCTCGTTTTGAATCAGAACCAAGAATCTATTCTCTGTCATTCTTTGTATTGCTCACCAATACCTCCAGTTAGCAGAACCAAATGGAAAGACCACTGCTAAAGGAGTGTGGAATTTAGTATGCAAACTCCTAACCCCAGTAGTAGAAAGTATAGTGGGATAGGTGTGGGGCTGAAAGACAACAAATGCATAATTATAGTGAAAGAGGTTCATAATGGAAAGAGCACTTGATTTTAAATCAGGACACCTGAAATCAAGTCCAATTAACATTCAGTAGTCATGTGATCTTGTACAAGGTACTTAACCTCTCTGAGTCTCAGCTAGTAAAATGGCGATAATATTACTACTTAACAGGGTTGTTTGGAGGACTAAACGAGGTAATTCATATGGAAATCATTTAGAAATGATAAAGTTCTGTGTGAATGTTATTTATGATATACAGACCTGTTAGCAATGATTGAATTCACTGCTTATGAGACAATCATTAAGGACTAGGAAAGATTTCTACTAGTTTCACATGCACTTCCTTTATGATACAGGAGAACATTACTAAATTGGGGAAGATGTGAGATCTGTGGTACTTGTCAATTTAACAGATTAAAAAAAATTTTTTTAAACAATTCTCTTTTGATTGGTCATATCCAAAGATAAGCAGCTGAGCCCTCTTAGTAGCAGGAAGGAAGGGCAGCTAGCCTTGGGTTACACAAATGAATTTATTAAGAGGATTTATAAAGCCATCTAGTTAATCAGAAAGGAGGGGAATGAAATGAGCCTTTCTTAGCCAAGCCACGATCGCCTGCTGGACAATTAGAAGCACAGTTTTCATTATACTGTTGTAGTCCTCAGTTGGGGTCAGGCATATGAGCTAGGATACAGCTGGTGGGTGGATGCAGTAAGGCTGTTAATTAATCACAAGGGGGTGGAAACCAAGGATGAGGCATTCACACCCTT
Source organism: Lyroderma lyra (assembly GCA_004026885.1). Lineage (NCBI taxonomy): Eukaryota > Metazoa > Chordata > Mammalia > Chiroptera > Megadermatidae > Lyroderma > Lyroderma lyra. The sequence continues at coordinate 410,730 of PVJL010000263.1, read as the reverse complement.
TGATTTCGCATGGCCCCTGTTCCACTGCATTGACCCACATTTCCCTAGTTGACCTCTGTAAGATTTCTGTGAATTGTGGCATGTTAGGTCCTCATTTGCAAGTTGCCAGTGGATTTGTTGAGGCAAACCATTGATTTTGGCCTTGATTGGATGAAGATTAGATTTAATTTCTTTTAGATATTTTAGAATAAAATGCTAGTTTAACCAGTGTAGGAGATTTGGTGGATTTAGCTATTAACATGTTTTACACTAGTAATAATAACAGCTTATTCTTTTCTGGTGATTTTTCTGTGTCAGATACTATTCTAAGCACTACAACTGACTTAACCCTTCACAATAACCCTATGAAGTAGGAACTGTGATTCCCATTTTTACATATGAGGAAATTGAGGCACACAGGTCTTAGGTAATTTTCATAAGTCAGATTTAGTAAGGGGGTAGAACGGGCTTTGTACCCTGGCCAAGCTGGCTCCAGTGTGTATACTTCACTACTAGAAAGCATGGCCTCCCAAAAAATGAAATTTCTCTCATGTCTCTTCTTTTTGGATGACTGTTCACCTAACCAGATGTGGCATATTTAACAACATAAACTTAGGTAGATAAATCCTACTCCTGAATTAGCAGTCAAGTCTCCAACAGAGATTACATCAACATTTTGCAATTGTCCTTTTTGACTTTCCTATTACGTATTTCAGTACTCTAACTTATTGAAAATTAAAGTTTCTAAGCAGTTTCTTCACAAGTAAAGAAATTTACTACATAAAAGGACAGGCATCTGGTGCCAAGAATAACTTGGACATGTATTTTGAGATAAGAAACCAATCTCAAGGAGACCCATAGCTACTTAGTAGCAGCACAAAGTTTAAACAGCATCTGGCTCTCAATGCATTTCTTTTTTTTTTTAAATAATATTTTATTTTTCAATTACAGTTTACATACAATATTATATTGGTTCAAGTGTACTCAGTGCATTTCTTTAACTTGGAACCACATAGAACTTTTACATTTGTTGCTATGACTTTATAAACATTAAATTTCACATAAAAATCAGAATTTCTGGCCTTTAAAAAAAATTCAGTGGTGTGGCAACACTGAGGAAATATTCCCTGGATCACAGTCAGCTGTTGCTGAGTAGCAACAGGCCCTCAGCTGCCCAGTAAGTGGGGCTTGAGTCCCCCTTCCTCCATTGGGCAGATTCATTCTTTAACTTTAACTGCTTAGCTACTGAAAGCATTTTAGTCTGAGACCATTAGTTTAGAACAAAGACTTCTTAATTCCAATCAAGTCTTCTTTTTATACCACCACCATGTTCAACTTCTCTTACAGGGTGATAAAGTTGTGTTTCTTTATCTCCTTCCTTCCTTTCCCCTCCCCTCTCTAAGAATTGTGGTGATACATTAGTTTCAGGCAAGGTCAAAAGAAACCTAGATGACTCTCCTCACTTACATGCTACACACACACACACACACACACACACACACACAGAGGGTCGGACAGTTAATTTTGCGTACTCATATACTTGGCAAGTATAAACGTGCCAAAGTTATAACACCTTACCAAGTTGTTTATACAGCGCTGCCAATGTAAGTGCATGGTGGCAAGTTCAGGAACTTAATTGTCAGATTTTGGGTACGACGACAGCTCTGATGGCCATTTCAGAAAAGGAGTTCCAAAACTTCTTTGAATAGTGGACTACACACTGGCGTTGGTGCATAGCTTCCCAAGGGGAGTACTCAAAGGTGATCGTGGTGATATTCATCAATGAGGTATGAAGCACTTTTTCTAGGATGAGTTTGTGAAATTAATTATCTTACCTTGTATATATAAGGACTGTCTGGAAAAAATCCAACCACAGATGCCTCTACTTTTCATATTACATGGCTGCATACTTTCTTGAAAGCTCCTATTTACACACACATACACACACATGCACACACATGTATGTACATACACATATATTTTTAAAAACTAGAGACACACCAAAGAACATATACAGATGACAAATAAGCATATGAAAAGATGCTTCATATCATATGTCATCAGGAAAGTGCAAATTAAAACAATAATGACTGTATGGAAGCATAAAAGATCCCAAATAGCCACAGTAATCTTGAGAAGGAGAAATAAAGCTGGATGCATCACATGCCCTGATTTCAAACTATATTACAAAGCTTTAGTTATCAAAAAAAATATGGTATTGGTATAAAAACAGACACATACATCAATGAAATAGAATAAAGAGCCCAGAAATAAACACATGCATTTGTGGTCAATTAATTTATAACAAAAGACCCAAGAACACACAGTGGGGAAAGGACAGTTTTTTTTCAATAAATGGTATTATGAAAACTGGATAACATACAAGAGAATGAAACTGGACCATTAACTTACACCATACTCAAAAATTAACTCAAACTGGATGAAAGACTTAAATGTAATGCTTGAAACCATAAAACACCTAGAAGAAGGCATAGGCAGTAAGCTCTTTAACATCAGTCTTAGAGATGACTTTTGGATTTGACACCAAAAGCAAAGACAACAAAAGCAAAAATAAACAAGTATACTATATTAAACTAAAAAGCCTCTGCATAGCAAAAAAAAAAAAAAAAAAAAAAAAAAAAAAAAAAAAAAAAAAAAAAAAAAAAAAAAAAAAAAAAAAAAAAAAAAAAAAAAAAAAAAAAAAAAAAAAAAAAAAAAAAAAAAAAAAAAAAAAAAAAAAAAAAAAAAAAAAAAAAA